>SDVV010015943.1:0-14388 GCA_016164225.1 Gammarus roeselii | reverse complement strand
AGACCCCCAAGTGTTCATCAACCGCACGTGCACGGGACACACGTGGATAACTCACAACCACCTGATGGATGTCGACGTAGGACCAAACGCGCCACCTTGCCCCTGTTGCCACCAAGTGGCTATCAGCGTGAAACACTTACTAATGGATTGCAACGCACTCGCGGCAGCCCGACGAGCGTTCATAAATCCCTCGTGCAACCTACAAAGCCTACTCACGGACCCAACCTACCGGTAAAAGCTTATTGCTTTCGAAAAACACACCGGACTATGCGAAGCTGTCCAAATTCCAAACACCTGTGCAATTGAGGTGGTCTCTCCACCCCATTACGCACAGAAATAACAATACATATTACGAAGATACGCGTAACTCTTAACTCTCTTGTACGCGCTAGTACGCGAACATGCCACAGTTGAAATATGTACTTGATTTCACCTTGACATGACTAATCTGTTCCAACGCGAGGCCGTGCGAACTTACCTGAATCTATGACGGTTGCGCCTTACGGGGGAGCCTATTATGACTCACGTTGAGGCTGCGGTGGGAATGAGGCTCAAATCGAATCAGTATGCTCAAGTTATTTAATGCATATGTTAGACCGCATCTCGAGTATGCCATTTAATTCTTTTCTCAATTTCTTAGAAAATACGTTATGAAATTAGAGAAAGTTCAACGTAGAGCTACCAAACTCATCCCCTCGCTGCGGATAAATCGTACGAAGACAGGCTACGTGAACTCATTCTTTATTCGCTAGAGAAACGTCGAGTTTTGATCGAAGTGTGGAAGATTATGAAGGGTAAGGAAAACGTCGACCGAGCGAGCCTTTTCACTCCAGATGCAAATGGAGTGACAAGGAACAATGGATACAAAATCGTTAGAAAACGTTTCTCACTCGACATCACGCGCACTTTCTTCATGTAGCTATGGAGTTGTCAAAGAATGGAAGAAACTTCCAGTGGAGGTTGAAAACAGCAATACAATCGAAACATTTAAGTCGCGACTTGATAAGTTTTACATTAATCACGATAAATAGCTAAACCGTTCCCTTACCTGTTGTTTTTAAAAGATAGAAATGGCGCATGTGGCTCTCATAGACGTTTTACTTCAGAACTAACTCTCTTTCTCTCAAAAGTCAATCTAGTTTGAGCCAATTGGCCTGTTGTTGGCTTTCTACACTCATTAACTACCGCCTGATAACCTCATCATGTCAGCTTCGTTGATGGCTACACGACAGTGACGGGTTCCATTGATTTGATGGATGGACGTTCAAGAACATCAAGTGCACGTGCCGACTGTATTAAGAACTGCACAAGCATTGCCAGGCTTTGCACCCGTTCATTGCGGTTGCGTTGCAATAATTTTTGTTCACAGATACAGATACTAGGCCGCATCCCCCAGAAAGGGGGGTGGCCGACGGCAAGGCGCACCTCACACCCTCATACGCTTACACACACACAACTTAGCCCTTTTGTGCTAAAGGGTCCGGCCGGTACCCCCTCAACTTACACTCTGGGTCACGAGTGCAGTCCGAGGATCCGTCGTCAGCAGCAGGGCCTCACCCACAGTTTTCACTGGTTTACCCCCGCCGCGTCATAATGGCCGCCCCCCCCCCCACCCACGACCATCCCGACTGCGGGATGCCAAGGGCGGGAAAGCACATCAGAGCAGCGTCAAAATCAACCATTCACAACCGTTCTCCACTAACGCTTGTTCATTGCACGCTCTCTCGCCACCTCCACATTTATGTCTCTCCTTCCCAACGCCTGCTTCAGGTCATCCATCCACCCAAACTTCGGTCTACCTCTAGGCCTGCGACCACTCGCTTCCACATTCATCATCCTTTTCACCAATCTCCCTTCATCCATCCTCTCTATGTGCCCGAACCATCTCAGTACACGCGAATCCACTCTGTCCTCCAACTTCTTTACCATCCCTGTTCTGATTCGAACCACGTCGTTGGTGATCCGGTCTCTCAGCATCACTCCAGCCATGCTACTCAAACATTTCATCTCGAAAACATTCAACCTTCTTCTCTCCTCTGCTCTCACGCCCCAAGCCTCAGCTCCGTAGATTACAGTTGGGACAACAACACCCTCATACAGCCCAGCCCTCTCTTTGCTTTCATCCCCAACGTCCTACAGCTCATTACACTCTTTAGTGCACCCAACACTTTACATCCCTCCTTCACCTCAGTTTCCACTAGTTCAGTTTTCTCCACATGGGAGTCAAAGATGTAAAGATGTAAAATTTACCAAAGATGTAAATCGCGCTAGAAATCCCTGACACTCCAATCTTATCAACTGCTATGTTCCATTTCACCTGGTCTTAGATCTCGTTGACCTAAGACCAGGTGAAGTCCCTGCTTTTATCAAACATTGTTTACTCCTAGAAGCAGAATATCGTGTTATAGACGGATTAATTTTTTTAGTGCTGTGAGTGAGCGTTTGGTGTTTCCGGGTAACTGGTGAATGTTTTTTTCTGTGGCTATGGTACTGGACACCGATTTTGAGAAGAGGTGTAAGGTGATTATTTTACAACGTATTTGATATGGGAAGTTGGGTGTAGGGTCCTGCTTTCCACGGCGACAATGGGCCATGTTCCACTTACGATCACGGTTTGTTCGTGTGTTTGTTCTACTGCCTCTGCAATTAGCTCGCTGTTTATCTCAGTGTGCCTTCTTACGCGTGCGTAAGCCATCTTCGATTGCTAGTTAATAGAATCTTCGTTTATTGTAGGTAGCCTTGTCTACTTCTAATTATGATTGATTTGTTGCATGTGAAAGTGTATTGCACGTTTGAAATTCTCAGTTTGTTTACGATTATATATAAAGATTACGCTATGTGTTTTAGATCAGCGTCTGGTTATGCTTTGTCTCAAACAAATTCTGCATAACTTTCATTGCATTTTTTATCTTGTTTCTTTCAATGTAGCTTGTGTGTCTGCATTTTTATCTTCTAAAAGTGTATTTTTTTATGCTTTAGTTAATTTTTATTAACTTATCTATGAACGCTTATATCTTTTGGCATAACATAAATCTAATGTACTGAACACCACTCAATCAGTAGCACGCTCAGTTGTTGTTGCTGCTACTTAGCCCCAGCTCCTACTGCAGTGGAAGGGCCTCGGTCGGCGCGCTGCCCGGAAGCCCACTATTTCATTTAATCATTCTAGATTCAACAGAGGAAAGGCAATTGACTAACTTATTTCGAATAATTTTCAAGTTTTTTTCTTTGCTACCAAAGTTTGCGTAAACTTATTAATTCATGTGCTGATCACTATTCTAATAGACAGCCATTAAACCTATACATGCTACAGAACCCCTCATAAGGTGGCTACATCAATAGTTGTTTCTTATTAATTCATGTGCTGCTCACTAATTTCATAGCCAGCCATGAAACCTTCATGTTCTGTTCACTAATTTCATAGCCAGCCATGAAACCTTCATGTTCTGATCACTAATTTCATAGCCAGTCATGAAACCTTCATGTTCTGATCACTAATTTCATAGCCAGCCATGAAACCTTCATGTTCTGATCACTAATTTCATAGCCAGCCATGAAACCTTCATGTTCTGATCACTAATTTCATAGCCAGCCATGAAACCTTCATGTGCTGATCACTAATTTCATAGCCAGCCGTCAAACCTATACATGCTACAGAACCACTCGTAAGGTGGCTACATCAATAGTTGCTTACCTATACATGCTACAGAACCACTCGTATGGTGGCTACATCAATACTTGCTTACCTATACATGCTACAGAACCACTCGTAAGGTGGCTACATCAATAGTTGCTTCTTTACTGAATGACGGGTTGGTTCAAATATATTCAGTTGTTCTTTCTGTCATATACATGAGACTACTTTTTTACGTAGGGTAAATCGATGCCACGCGAGAGCCCTTAGTAGTCGAACAGTCAAGGCATTAATTGACATAATAAGCTACTTCAGTTTGCATCTGACCAGAGATGAATAAATTTTGGGGGGCATCTGCACTTGGTGAAAGGAATTCTACATCCGAGAACATCAACACTTGAATTCTGCAACCGAATAAACATGAACACAGCATCATATCAAATACCTGATTTAGCCAGAATATTTATGTATTCGATTTTTCGGAAACTTCAGATTGTAAGGTCCGTCCGCACTCTCATCCACGCGGATGTCCTAAAATGTAATGATTGTTATCTCAAAATTTGTTCGCAACATCTTTCAAATTTATCGGAAGTTGTTTTGGTGTTCAATACCGTGACGGTTCGAGAATTTCGATTGTATCGGAGCTGTGGATTTATCTTGTAAAAAAATACAAGTCTGCTGAATGAGCCCCTTTCTGTTCACCGTTGACTCCTTAGTTGCTGTTTTTTTTTTCTCAAACCAAACGATGCATTACGACGATCCAACAATTTTGAGTGACTATTTTGTCCAGCGAGACACCTCTGCAGTGCATGAGTCTGGATTTTTCTTGTAAATTAGAGCCTGCTAGCTTTTCTGTGCTGCCCGTACTTCCTCCCATATTTAATGGATATTTTCTTTATCAATGGCCTCCTATTGAATGCTACGTATTCTGCCTGTGTTCAGTGGAGAGTTTGGAGCTGGTGGTCGTGGATGACCTTGGCGACGAAGACTTCCTCTCTCCCTACAACGGTGAGTGTGAGGCGTACCTTCAAATACAATGGTGAGTGAAAGAGGGAGGAACAACGACTTGCACTTGATCTCCAACCACCAAGGATAGTTGAAGGAGGTACGGGCATCTCGCGCCAAAATGAAACCGAGAGAAACAAATGCCTTGACAGTTACCACATTGGTAACTGCAAAAGCACAAAAGCATGTTGCCTATAACTTCTCACCGATACACTTACCTGCTTACAAACAATAAATGCACAACTGCCATATTTGAAGAAGCAGGACTTCTTACATCTCAGGTGAACGGCCATTTGAGCATCATATTGAATATTTATTTGTACTAAACGGTCCTACTTTTTTGAGACCTGGGCTTCAACCCATAACAACATTGAGTTCGATTGTGTCAACCATTTCTGTATTGACCTCTTAACGTTTATAGTCATGATTTTTTCTCCAACTCAAAAAAAAAATTAACCTAATTGCAAAAGTTGTGAGTGCGTTTTTTGTTCACTCCAAACGTTGGAAAAGGGGAGAGATTAGTGAGATGTATGTGAGGAGGAAGTTTGATGTGTTGGTGCTGAGTGAGACGAAATTTAAAGGTAAGGGCAAATGCGAGTTTGGTGTGGTAAGTGGAAGAAAGTCTGGTGTGGAGGAAGGTTGGGCACGAAAAGGTGTGGTCTTGATATTGAGTGATCAGTTGGTTAGTAGCGTTACCGAATGGAAGGAGGTGTCTCAAGATTGATGTGGGTGAAAGTTAAGTTAGGCGTAGAAAGATGGGCATTTGTGAGTGCTTACGGACCGGGCAGCGAGAGAAGTGAAGAGAGGGGAGCAATTCTGGACTAACCTGAGTGGGTGTATTGAGAATTTTGGAGGTCAATTCAATAAAGTTGTACTGGGTGACCTTGATACGAGAGTTGGAGATGTAGTGGTGAAGAAAGTGATAGGAAGGTATGGCGCTCCCGGCAGAAATAACTGGAGAAACCCTTATAGGTCTGTGTATGGAGCAGGAGTTGATGGTCGGGAACATGGTGCAGTGATGGAGAGAGCGCTGATGGATTTTGTGCTGATATCAAGGAGAGTGGTGGGGAGGCTGTTGGATGTGCGGGTGTTGAGAGGGGAGGGTGGAGGAGTGTCAGGTCATCCGGTGGTGGAAGGTAGATTAAGAGTGGAGCAGAGGTGGCAAGGCAACAGAAGTGTGGGAGGAGGAAGAGAGGTAGTGAAAGTGTGTGAACTGATTGTTAAAAGTAGAGCCGAGGAGTTCGAGCAGGCGTTGCGGTAAGAATATGACAACGTGAGAGGAAAGGACCTGAGAGATGTGGAGGAAGAATGGGAGACATTAAGAGATGCGTTGCTGAGATGTGCGAAGAAGGTGTGTGGTGCGCGTCGTGTGGGCGATGGCAGAAGGAAAGGTTGCGAGTGGTGGAACGTGGAGGTCAAACTGGCGGTGGCACGTAAAAGAAGAGCGTTTGAGGAGTGGTTGCAGGAGAAGTCGGTGCTGGCTTATGAAAGCTATAAAGAGGATGACAGAGGGGCTGACAGTGTTGCTGTGGAAGGTGGTGTTCGGATGCCAGTTTTGGGAGAAAGACTTGTGGTGGACATGACCAGGAAAGAGGTGCAGGAGGTGGAGGAGGTGATGAAAGCAGGGAGAGCCCCTTGTTTGGATACCGTTGCGACCGAATACCTGAAGAAGGGTGGAGTAACGATTGTCGAATGGTTGGTGAGGTTACTGAACTTGTGTTGTGTGGCAGGCGTGATACCGATTTAGTGGTGCAGTGCCTGCATTGTTCCCCTGCATAAGGGCAAAGAATATAAAAATTAATGCTGGAACTCGGGAGGTATCAGTCTGTTATGTGTGGTTGGTAAGTTGTACGGGAGAGTGCTGATCAAAAGGATGAGAGACTACGGACTGCGCAATTGGAGAGGAACAGTGTAGCTTCAGGAGTGGTAAAGGGTGTGTCGATTGGATTTTTGCAGTGAGACAGGTCTTTGAGAAGTGCCTTGCAAAGAGAAAGGATGTGTTCGCGGTCTTCATGGATCTGGAGAAGGCATACGACATGATTGACAGGGAAGCGCTGTGGAGAGTGTTGCGTTTGTATGGAGTGGGCGGACATCTGTTGTAAGTGGTGTAGAGTTCCTATGCTGGCAGCAGAGCATGTGTCAGAGTGGGAAGCGAGGTGAGTGATTGGTTCACAGTGAAAGTGGGTCTGAGACAAGGCTGCGTGATGTCTCCCTGGCTGTTCAACCTCTATATAGGAGAAGTGGTCAGGAAGGTGAACTCGAGTGTGCTGGGTCGTGGCTTGGAGCTGTTGGAAGCGAATGGGTGGAGTTGGCAGTTAAGCCATGTGCTATTTTCGGATGATACGGCCCTGGTTGCGAATTCAGAAGAGAAGCTGTATAGGCTAGTGTCTGAGTTTGGTAGAGTGTGTGAGAAGAGGAAGCTTCGAGTGAACGTAGGTAAAAGTAAAGTAATGTGATGCTCTAAGAATGTCGATGCAAGCAAAATTAGTGTCCCCCCAAATGAAGAGCTCTTGGAGAAAGTTCAGTGTTATAAGGATCTGGGCTCCCATGTGGAGATGGTGTCAAGTATTGGGTGCACTGAAGAGTGCAATGAACTGAAGGACGTTGGGAATGGAAGCAAAGATAGGCTGTATGAGGGTGTTGTTGTCCCAACTGTGCTCTGCGTAGCTGAGACTTGGGAGGTGAGAGCAGAGGGGAGAAAAAGGTTGAAGGTCTTCAAGATGAAATGTTAGAGGAGCATGGCTGGAGTAACGCTGCGAGACCGGACCACCAACGACTTGATTCGAATCAGAACGGGGATGGTGAATAAGTCGTAGGACAGAGTGGATTCGCGTGTTCTGAGATGGTTCGGGCACATGGAGAGGATGGATGAAGGGAGATGGGTAAGAAGGGTGAGGCAGAGGCGAGTAGTCGCAGGCCTAGAGGAAGACCGAAGTTTGGGTGGTTGGTTGGTGTGAGGCAGGCGTTAGGAGAAAAGACATGAATGTGGAATTAGCGAAAGCGCGTGCAATGAACAGGCATGAGCTGAGAACGGTTGATTTTGACGCTGCTCTGATGTTCTTTCCCGCCCTTGGCATCACGTTGTCGGGAAAGTCGTGGGTCGGGGGGGGGAGGGAGGGGGTCAACCAGCGAAAACTGTCGGACCCTGTTGCTGACAACGGATCCTCTGACTGCACTCGTGACCCAGAGTGTGTGTTGCGGGGTTCCCGGCCGGACCTTTTAGCACAAAAGGGCCAGGTTGTGTGAGTGTGAGCGTATGAGGGCGTGAGGTGCGCCTTGCCGTCGGCCACCCCCTTTTCTGGGGAATGCGGCCTAGTGTCTGTATCTGTAAACATTTTTTGATCGTTTGATTTCCCTTTTACATGCAGTTTTCAAGGACGCGACGGAGCTTGAGAACCAGCTACGAAGAACATTCGGCCACGGTTTGGGAGGGTGAGTACCAGTTATACCTGCTCAAACGGTGCGATGGATGCCCCGTTTAAGACTTCGTCCAGCACTGTTATTTCCTTCAGAACAAACTCTCCCTCCCCTTCCAAACATTATTATATCCAAGCCACGTAATCGACGCTGACATGCTTAGTTGACGAAGTTAGCGAGTATTCTGTCTTTTAGAATGTTGGAACTGCAGGTAGCTATAGTCTGAATACGATGATGCTGTTGACACGTCTTGCACTACATGCAGAATGTACTATCACATCATCGTTGAAACCAATGCCTATCATCAGGTTAGTCATAATCGATAACAATCCTATCTTATGAACGTCTTGTACTGCAAGCCGAAGGTACAATCACATCAGCGTTGAAACTCATGCCTACCATCAGGTTAGTTATAATCGATAACAATCCTATCTTATGGACGTTTGGTACTACAAGCAGAATGTACTATCATATGATCGTGAAACCCAAGCCTACCATCAGGTCAGTTATAATCGATACCAATCCTATCTTATGGCTCAATGTTCCTAATAGTGGAACTATATTCATGTAAGCATGCTTGGATGCGTCAGTGGAATGCAGGCTTGACTGGGTATTTCATCCCGATGCTTTTCTGTGGGAGAACGCGCTACCTTCGTTTGCAGGTCATCTTCTTGGGCAAGTCATCCTTTTTTGCCGGTCATCATCGTTTATATGTCATCATCGTTTTCGGGTCATCATCGTTTGCGGATCATCACCACCGTTTGCAGGTCATCACCACCGTTTGAAGGTCATCACCACCGTTTGCAGGTCATCACCACCGTTTGCAGGTCATCACCACCGTTTGCAGGTCATCACCACCGTTTGCAGGTCATCACCACCGTTTGCAGGTCATCACCACCGTTTGCAGGTCATCACCACCGTTTGCAGGTCATCAGGTGCAATTGCGACTCGTATACAATTATTCATATGTTCTTGCTGCAGTTAACGATCGAGCTCGGATTGTGAGTAATTTTACCCGGTAGCCTAATCTAACCACGATAAGCGTGCCTAGGCTGCATGTCAATTCATACATACTTGTGACTATTTTTTTCGACGCCCGTAAACTCGTTATGTCGACTGAAGGAGTAGATGAAAGTTGTGACAGTTGGTGTTTGCGTTCAGCAGTGAAAAGTAGAAAATATCGATCGAGTTTTGTGTACCCTGTAAGGCAGTGAATTTGTTTAAATGGAGGTAAGTGCCGTCGCAGAGAAGAATAGAAAATATCGATCGAGTTTTGTGTACCTTGTAAGTCAATGAATTTGTTTCAGATTTATTTGTATGGTTTTTTTTTTTGAGGATGCTGCTCGGCAAACGGGGTTGGTTGTCCTTGCAAGGAGTTGTCTTGCTCAAAGTCCATCTTATACATCTGTTGGGTTCATGAGCTGCACGGGGTCACGGGAAATAACTGGTGTCCACCAATATTTCAATCTTCAGGCTCCCGCTTTTGCACTACCACTTCTTTTCTGTTATTCACCCAATTTTGTTCCTATGTTAATTCACATGATGTGTGATTTATTGCTGAATTTGTTTCAGCACGCTCCCTATAATTCATGCACGCCTGTCCAAAATTGTCTTCTTTCGGGTGGCTAATAACAGTTAAGTTGCTGTTTTCCATGCAAACTTTATTACAAGGCTGTTTCGTTCCATTCTTTCTATACTTGCATAAGATCTACCCGGAGTGTAGATCTCATGCATGGGATTCCCTTTTCCTAGCCCTAATTTTCCAATCAGAACAGGGACGGTGAAGGAGTTGGAGGACAGAGTGGATTCGCGTGTGCCGAGATGGTTCGGGCACTCGGAGAGGATGGATGAAGGGAGATTGGTGAAAAGGGTGATGAATGCGGAGGCGAGTGGTCGGAGGCCTAGAGGTAGACCGAAGTTTGGGTGGGAAGTTTGTGAAGCAGGCGTTGGGAAGGAGAGACATGAATGTGGAGGTGGCGAGAGAGCGTGCAATGAACAGGCGTGAGTGGAGAATGGTTGTGAATAGTTGATTTTGACGCTGCTCTGATGTGTTTTCCCACCATTGGCATCCCGGTGTTGGGATGGTGCCTTTTTTCCATGTTGATCAATTTTGAATTAGTTATCTAATTATGTATCGTTAGACGCGCTTGCCTTGTAGCCGGGGCGCTAGAATTTTGCTACCGTATCCACCGCGTGTCGTAGAAGGCGACTGAAAGGGCGCCTCGTAGCCGGGAGTAGAATCGTGCTACCGTAACCCCTGCGTGTCGTAGAAGGCGACTAAAAGGGGCGGAGCGAAAGGCCTAGGAATCCCGTTCTCTGTAAAACCCTTCCTCAAAGACGGCAAGACGAGCGGGGAGAGGAGAGGCTTGCGGCTCTCCAAACTCTATTGTGAGGGTAGCTGAATGTGCGTGGCTGTAGTACGAATGAGGTAAAGAGGAGAGAGATTGGTGAAATGTTTGTGATGAGGAAGTTTGATGTGTTGGCGCTGAGTGAGACGAAAGAGAAAGGTAAAGGCGAATGTGAGTTTGGTGTGGTAAGTGGAAGAAAGTCTGGTGTGGAGGGAGGTAGGGCACGAGAAAGTGTGGTCCTGATATTGAGTGATTGGTTGGCTCCTAATACTACCGAATGGAAGGAGGTGTCCTCAAGATTGATGTGGGTGAAAGTTAAGTTAGGCGTAGAAAGATGGGCATTTGTGAATGCTTACGGACCTGGCAGCGAGAGGAGTGAAGATGAGAGAGAGCGATTCTGAACTGACTTGAGTGAGTGTATTGAGAGTTTTGGAGGTCATTTCAATGTAGTTGTACTGGGTGACTTTAATGCGAGAGTTGGAGATGTAGTGGTGGAGAATGTGATAGGAAGGTATGGCGTTCCCGGTAGAAATGACAGTGGAAAAAACCTGATAGGTCTGTGTATGGATCAGGATTTGATGGTTGGGAACAGTTTGTTCAAGAAGCGAGATATCCACAAGTACACATGGGTAAGGATGACCCGTGGTGGAGAGAGCGCTGATGGATTTTGTGCTGATATTGAGGAGAGTGGCGATGAGGCTGTTGGATGTGCGGGTGTTGAGAGGGGAGGGTGGAGGAGTGTCTGACCATCTGCTGGTGGAAGGTAGATTAAGAGTGGAGCAGAAGTGGAAGTGCAACAAACGAGTGGGAAGAGGAAGAGAGGTTGTGAAAGTGAGTGAACTGAATGTGAGAAGTAGAGCCGAGGAGTTCCAGCAGGCGTTGAGGGAAGAATATGACAACGTGAGAGGACAGGACTTGAGAGATGCTTAGGAAGAATGTGAGACGTTAAGAGATGCGTTGCTGAGATGTGCGAAGCCCAGTCTTAAAAATGGTACCTTTGCACACTAGCGTGCGTACATGTTACTCTTCAAGTTCTAAATGATGGGAGGTGAGGATTTGTTTCGTCTGAGTCTTACCTGAATAAATGAAGTTTACTATAATTATTCTTATTATTATTAAATCTTTTATTTCCATCGTCTAGCAATGGGTTTTCAATACTTGGGTCTAACACATCAAACTTATTTTTTAAAATGCCGTATCTGAATTAGCAAATCGAGAAATAAAAAATGAATTTGTGACAGCACATCTCCTGTCGGCGGCCGATTTGTAGCTACTTCGTGTTGCAAAACAGTTTTCACAATATGTGCTATATTTTTCAGTGAGAAACTCATGGTCATGAAATTGATAAATTCAAGATGAATGAATACATCGCAGCTCATCTCTAGTAGGCGGTTGGCTTGTCCTTCATGGAACCGAATGGAATAAACAATATACCATTGATTAAATACCAACACCTATATATTCATACTAATATACATGTACATGCACGTACATATATATACAAATACATATACATGTACACATACAAATTCACACATACGCGTACATACCTACATACATATATGGACGACAATCAGTGTAATTCAGTGGGGGGGTACGAAACTCAGATGGACGGAGTTCTCCAAGAGAAGAATAGTGAACAATGTTACCTTTTATGATGGCGATTGCAAGGTAAAAATGGTACGGTAATTGGTAGAATTCATCAATTTATTCATATTTGTATCGAATTTACTTCTGTGAGAGAGAGCGGCTACATATTATTCATCGACAGACAGAGCACACTTTTAAAGGATTGAGATATTGATATAGATGAGACGTTAGTTAACAGCAGGGCAATTGTTGATTGGTGTGAAGATATAATAACCAGTTACAGCTAAGTATCAATGAATCGGAATAATCCAATGCTGGAGTACACAAGTCGGATGAATATACTTCCGTTATAGGAGACAAGGTAGAGTATAAGGCAATGATTGTATCATCGAAAATGGTACGGTAATTGGTAGAACCAGTTCAATGAGTAATATTGAAATAGAGTTAACATTTGTCGAAGTTAGAAGCTGCCTATCGTTCCTCGAAAAAACTGAGTTTGTATTTTAATTATAATAAAACAAACAGGAACATTTAATACATAGAAATAGACTAAACGCTAATTACCACTTATGGTAATTGGCAAAGATAATTGTGATCGGTAGCAACATAGAAAACATATGTATCGTCAGAGTAAAAACGATTAGATGGTGTCTCAATGTTGAGAGGGATGGTGGTGGTGGTGGATTCGAACATGCTCAAGAACCGAATGCATTGTCTGGTTACTGGTGTTATGCATTTAGCTTGTGTTTGTGGGCAAAGTTACGGTTCTGAATTTATCGGCCAACAGATGTTCATTAAACCTATTCTTGAAGGACGTGTTTGATTCAAGATTCTTGAGGCTTGTTGGGAGGTTGTTCCAGGGTTTTGGTCCAGTGATCGAAAAAGCTCGACAAGCCGTTTCTGTTTTCCTGTGTTCAACGTGCAGAGTATCATTATTCCTTGTGAATCGATTGTTCTTTTCACCTCGAGAATAAATGAGTCTTTGGCTGCCGGGTGAATGTTTTTCTAGAAGATCTTTATGAATTCTGATCGACTCAATCGACCTAGACCGCGTAGCGTTCTAGGTCGTGTTGCGTTGCTGCTGTCGGAGCTGACTTTGTCCGTGTAGCCGTGAACCTTGTACCAGTCTCGACGATGCTACTTGTACGCACAGCGTGCGTACACATTACTCTTGAAGTTCTAAATGATTGGAAGCGGAGATTCGTTTCACCTGAGACTTTTTTTTTGTGCTCACCGGCGTGCGTCTGACATTGCTAAAATTTTCAGATTTTTCTAACTTTAACAGCGTTATTTTTCTCACACACCGAGGCGTGCGAGCCTACTGGAATCCATGATCATCGAGCCCTACGGGGGAGCCTATTATGACTCGCATTGAGGCTCAGGTGGAAATGAGAATTAAATCTATATTGCTGTTGACAACAAAATGATTGTATCTGATCTTACTGTATAGAATAGGGCAGCACGTCCCTATCATCTCTTTCTAATGAGATATTGTATCCGCAGCGCCTGATGGCCAGTAACGCTCAGATGCGCACGCGCAGAGACGGTCGACTAACGATAAGATGTGAAACCGGGTTGTGCCCATCACTCGGCTGCTTGTGTACAGTCTTCTTGAAGAGCCAGGACCCTTAGCGCATAAATTTAACGCGATTATTAGCTTCATGCCGCCTGTCTAGTCGGCAGGTGGATGTCATTACTCAATCCGAGTGCAAGGAAATCGCTCCTCTAACTAAGCGTGGAACTCTGAAATGTTTTGACTTGGACTAAGAAGAAAATATCAACGAGTAAACGAATCATTCGGCAGTTGGAGTTTCAGAGTGGGAGGATCGCTGGCTGAAGAGGAGGGAGGGGGCTAATTGAGAGATCTGACTTGCGCAGGTGCAATTTTGAAATTCCTGAGACCTAACGAGCTAAACCCCTGATGAGTTCGAAAGGTTTGTCCTACGTCGCTCTCCGACTTTCGCAGACGACGAACTAAACCAAACTTGCGTAGATCTTTAGCTAAATAGTGTATGGATAGGACGCCGGTGCTTGACGTCGTCACCCCAGTCTCAGACAGTCTGAGTGTCCTCACTCACCCTTGGGGTGGATGGATGCTTATTCATTTTATAGATCATTAACACTTTGTTTTAGTATTTTATTATTTCTTCTTGCTTGGGCTCTATTATTTTTCTCTTCCCTTTTTTCATGGTGATAAATTTTGAATTTGTTATCATTATTATTATATGTAACGAGGTTGGTTGAGAGAAGGTGACCCAGGGAGAGGAGGTACTCGTAGGATCCGCGGGACTCGAGGACCCGGGGTTTCGGGAACCCGAGGAACTTGGGAGACCAGGTGGATTTGGGGTGGTCCACTTGGATCTTTCTGGGGCCTTTTGGGACTCCCTTGAGACC
>SDVV010015942.1:0-14388 GCA_016164225.1 Gammarus roeselii | reverse complement strand
GTTGCCATTACCAGGACTGTTATCTGAGCACTCTAGCGGAGCAGGCTGTGTTGTTGCTAATGATGTGAGTTTTGGAGCGCTGGTTGCCATTACCAGGACTGTTATCTGAGCACTCTAGCGGATCACGCTGTGTTGTTGCTAATGATGAGAGTTTTGGAGCGCTGGTTGCCATTACCAGGACTGTTATCTGAGCACTCTAGCGGAGCAGGCTGTGTTGTTGCTAATGCTGTGGGTCTTGGAGCACTAGTTGCTCCTACCAGGACTGTTATCTGAGCACTCTAGCGGAGCAGGCTACGTTGTTGCTAATGCTGTGGGTCTTGGAGCACTAGTTGCCCCTACCAGGACTGTTATCTGAACACTCTAGCGAAGCAGGCTGTGTTGTTTCTAATGGTGTGGGCCTTGGAGAGCTGGTTGCCGTTACCAGGGTTGTTATCTGAGCTCTCTTGGGAATGAGGATGTGTTATTGCTTATGGTGTGGGTCTCGAAGCAACCTATTGCTATTTCTGGGATTGTTATCTGAGCTCTCCAAGGAAGGAGGCTGAGATGTTGCTAATGCTGTGGGTCTTGGAGCGCTTGGTTGCAATGACTGCGATTGTTGCCTGAGCTGTCTAAAAAAAGAAGAGGTTGTGTTTCATATGAGGCTAGTTTGGGAGTGTTGATTGTCATGTTTATGATTGTTATCTGAGCTCTCATCGGAAGGAGGAGGTGTGTTGTTGCTAATGCTGTGGGCCTTGGAGCTCGTGGTTGCCATGACTGCCATTGTTATCTAAGATCTAAGAGGAAGAAGGAGGGGTTGTATCAAGGCGTTGGTTCTAGACTCGCTTGCCATGAAAATTGTTAAAAAAATGATATTGATGAATGTTTCAAGTGTTCAATCTTAGTTATAGAACATAGTGTTCATTGAACACGCACACTCCTGCAGCAAGAGGGCAGGGATTGATGAGATACCTAAAGCCAAATCAACGAGGTTTTCCTGTGCAATACGACATGACTTCTATATAAAGCTAACGATCGGTCATTGTTGCAATTGTTACTGACCTCAGTGAGGCTTTCGGTTGCGTAACCGATGATATTTTGGCAGGCAAATTACGGTTTTATGGAGTTAGTGTCATTGACACAATTTGTTTACAACGTTGTCCTCGTGACAGAAAAAAAAAAGATTGAGCTGGAATGGGAGCCCAGCGTTCGCGCTAAAATTATTCCCGCCACTTCACTTCACCTCACTGTCATGGCCGGACACTGTCATAACCGCTAAAAATCTTTCATCCCACGTGCTTTCTACCTAACAATGATTCAGCCCACACGCATTTTCCACCACTTCAAAATCTGCCACTGCATTATGTACCCTACAAAAATACGTATGTTTGCCCCGCGGGTTAGAAATACGTACCTTTGCCCCGCGGGTTAGAAACACGTACCTTAGGTTAGGTTAGGTGGGCAGAAAAAGTTTCATTAAAGTGATAACCGGTAAAATGGTACGACTGGTGGCTGATTCTGACGTGTGCTGAAACAGATTTTCGCCAGAATGTCACTGGCAGATATGACAGTGGCTGGTGTGACTGAGGAACGCTATGAATGTTCGCTGTTAAAAAATGGTACCGTAGGTAGGTAGTCGGAACAACTTAAGGCTGATAAGGCAGTTGGCGGAGATGATAGTGGTTGATCTGACGTTAGCTATAAAAGAATTTAGCGCCAGGGATAGCGACCCTCTGGAATAAACAATCATCAACTGTCAATGAGCTTATTGAAGAAGTTCCACACAGGCGACTCATGTATTTTTAATCCTCCTCATCTACCTTATTGAAATTGTGAACACTGCAACAGGTTGTAATTATTCCGTTTTGCAGATGATTCTTCAAATCCTGCAAAGAAAATGTACAATTTTCTCAAGTTTTTTTCCTACAGCGTACTCGACAGGAAAAGTTCATGCGATACTATTGCTATTATGATTAATCAATTGGTCAACATTTCAGACGGGTTCATATCAGATGAGTTCACGCTAAATGTCGACATGACGCAGGTTATGATGTTTTCCCCCAAGAAGATACCCATTCCTAACATACATGTCGAATTGAAAGGTCAAACTATTGTGTACGTAGCAAAGACAATGTCTCTCGGTGTAATAATAGACCAGAGACTAGCAACAACCTGGCTAGCCAGTTAGCAACAACCTGGCTAGCCAGTTAGCAACAACCTGGCTAGCCAGTTAGCAACAACCTGGATAGCCAGTTAGCAACAACCTGGCTAGCCAGTTAGCAACAACCTGGATAGCCAGTTAGCAATAACCTGGCTAGCCAGTTAGCAACAACCTGGCTAGCCAGTTAGCAACAACCTGGCTAGCCAGTTAGCAACAACCTGGCTATCAAATATGACCACGTTCAATGCATAATCATATACAATTTTCACTGAAGAACGAAGGAGGTGTTGAGTAAGAGACTTTCTTCGCCGCATCGGTAAGCTACTTGTCATGTTTTGTGGCTCAGCAGCCTTTATATAACATCACGACCGCATGACCTGTAACGTATATAATATAAATACTCACTTCGACAACCGAACAAAAAAAATGCTGAAAGTTTTATTTAAACATTAAATAAGTTTGTATATTCGATTACCTTTCCAAGTGATTGTCATTAAGGAACCTATGTTTAATACCAGGTTTGCCTGACGAGATTTTGTAGAATTACGACACCAATTCCCGAAATTGAGGAAATATCGGCTAATTCGTGTCGTCGGCTATTTGAAAATTGTTGAAACTTAGCATAAGATGGCGCTGTTTCTTAGCAGATTGAGCACTAAATTAACAACATGCCTGGCGTCAGGTCGAGGGAGTGAATAGGAGTGGTGGTATTTTTTGCTATCTGTGTTCATTATACCGCCTCTTCCAATATTGATGGTGATCGATAACAAAGCAAACCAATCACTCTCCCGTGCAGGCTTCCAAGCATACAAAGTCTCAGAGGCTTCATAAGGGGAGGTAAGAAGAACGTCCACTCACTCCGCGTGACAGCAACAGAGTGCAAAGACTTTCATTGGTTAACCTCTACTGCATTATAGTGTCCGGGCCATTTTACTGTCATAGGTTATGCCGTCGCACAATGAGACAATTTTGGGCAAGGATGCCCAACAGGGCAGAGGCAGACTCAGAATGGACAATCATCCTTTACTCAGGCCAATCTCAAGCCAGCTTTTTTGCTTCTTCTAACCTGATACATCTGGCAACCAGCGTCTTTTTCACTTCATCCATCCAATGATAACTATGTCTTCCCCTTAGTATCGTCCACCTACTTCTGCATCTATCACTCGCTCACCAGCCTCAATTCATCCAACCTCTCCTTGTAGTCGAGTAACTTCAGAACACGCACATTTCTTTTTCTGTAAGCTCTCCCACCTCTCCTTCTCTGATTCGAACATCGTCATCCTCATCTGACCCCAATGCCCAGTTATCCACAATCCACAAGTGAAGACACGAAGCTGCAAACACCGTCCATTTGTTTCCAGCAATTCCAATCATTTACCCTCTAAACTCGCGTTAGCGCAACCTTGTATGAGCCACACTTTTACTAGAAAACAATCAGTCACGTCGCTCACCACTCTGACACATGCTCTGTCGCCAACATAGAACATCTGAGCTGATCTCAGACAACCACAACATCCTCAATATAGACACCGCACTTCCTACATCGTCTCTATATCGACTCTGTTGTAGGCCTTCTCCCGATACATGAAGGCACAGTACACGTCCTTTCTCTTTTATATGTACTTTTTGCACACCTGTCCACCGCAAATATGTGATTGTCACGACCTTTTCAACTGCTAAAGTCATCGCCGATTTCTCCATCCATACTATCTCTCACCCTCTTAATCAGCACTCTTGCGAGCAACTCACCCACAACACAATGAATAAACAAGTCTTTAAGCACAACGTTCACACCAATCTCGTGTTTTCTTACACCATAGAACGATGCAGGCGTTGCACCAATCCATTGGCGTCCCCCCCGACACAAAGCTCACGTTCAACAACCTCACCAACCATTCGATCACCGTTACTCCATCCTTCTCTAGGCACTCAACCGCAACACTATCGAACTCATCCCGTTGCCCGAGAAATACTCAACATTCATTATCTCTTCAAATTACTTGGCCCACCTCTCATGCACAGCACGCCTCTCTATTGGCATATGCCTGTTTATCTCCTCTCTCCCTGTCTCTCCCTTCCTTATCCTATCTACATCATACTGTTTAGCTCCTCTCTCCCTGTCTCTCCCTTCCTCATCCTATCCACATCTTCCTAATCTTCTCAACTTTTTTGCACATTTGACTTCCCTGCATGTCGTCTACGTCACTCTCTGCTTTTTTTGGCACAAGCTTCACCTCCATTCCTGTATCTGTATTTATCTTTGCTCACAACTGTTTTCCTTCATAAAAACTCCTTAAAGACTGTACTCTTCTGGGTCACTGGCATTCTGACTTCTCACTCCACTACTTTGAACTCGTTCTCGTACACCTTTCTACACGCCGCGTGCCACACACGTTTTTTGCACACTTCAACACTGTTACTGAAAGCCCCCAATCCTTGCCAGTAATATCTCGTTCTCTCATCCCACTCTGCGGGAACGTACTCGCTTAACCAGCAGTATTTAATCATAGTAAACTACGTTAACATGTTATCAGGCAATAATCTCGTCATCAAAACTTTCCTGCTCATTAGGCCGCGGTATTTGAATGGTGCGGCTGTATTTAATTGGCATAAAGACCGGTAGAACGTTTCATAATCAATCCTGTCACTATTTAATACTTATGATTTAATTTCTGATAATTTTTTTTTTTTCTGAACTGAGTAATATTTCCGTTTACGTGATCCCAGCGATGCTTTTTTTACGAAGCTTGAAATACAGCTAAGTAGACCAGAGAACTCATGACTGATCTTCTGTTAGCCATTTTGATCACCAGATGGCATGTAATTAAGTGTTACTTCAACTGTAGCTGTTGAACGGTGGACGAAAAACAATTGATGATGATAAATGATAAAAGTTAGATGATCTGTTCACTGATCTGGTCTTTGAACGTTTTAATCGATGTAAGAAGTGATTACCCTGAAGAATGTAACACATTGAGGTATAGGCAATGCATTGCAATACATGACAATATGAAAGGTGTATTAAGTTAGTCAAAGTACGTGATCATGTTTAGAATTCGTGTGTTTTACTTAACTGTAACAATATTTATCTAGAAGTACCCATTGCAGTACTTTACGATACATATCACCAGGTGCACCCAACAAATGCTAATGGCTTAGCTGCTGTAATGTTCTGAGGCCGTTAACGTAATCCTTGAGAGCTAACGATACAAACGAGCCTCGTCAGGCAGTGGGTGGGATTTAGGAACTCACAAGAGGCTTGAGGGTCAGTACTTGCTTATAAGTCTGGTGCCATCAGCAGATGCTGTGAGTGACATTACTTACTCATAAGTCTGGTGCCATCAGCAGAGGCTGTGAGGGACATTACTTACTCATAAGTCTGGTGCCATCAGCAGATGCTGTGAGTGACATTACTTACTCATAAGTCTGGTGCCATCAGTAGAGGCTGTGAATGAGATTACTTACTCATAAGTCTTGTGTCATCAGCTGAGGCTGTGAGGGACATTACTTGCTCATAAATCTTGTGTCATCAGCAGAGACTGTGAGGGTCATTACTTGCTTATGAGTCTGGTGCTACCAGTAAAGGCTGCGGGGGACAATATCTGCCGATAAGTCATGCGCCATCAGCGGAGGCTGCAAAGGGCGTCAACTACTAATAAATGTTGTGCCATCAGTCAAGGCTGCAAGGATGCTAATGGCAGATTAGTCTTGTGCCATCAACAGAGCCCGCGCGGAACATAAACTGCTGATAAGCCCCGCAAAGAGCGCAAGAAGATGGCATGGATGCTGCTCTAGACAACGATCCTGCTGCCCAGCCAGATTACCGAGGCTGCTTGATACTGTCAGATGATGCCCATATCGTACGGTCGGATTTTCATAGGGTACTCGCAATAACTTCGTTGTAACTACATTTTTATCTTATAATGTCGTCCATGTTGTTGTAATTCTTGCTGATGAGCTCTTCATTAGTTTCTATTT
Organism: Gammarus roeselii; assembly: GCA_016164225.1. Classification (NCBI taxonomy): domain Eukaryota; kingdom Metazoa; phylum Arthropoda; class Malacostraca; order Amphipoda; family Gammaridae; genus Gammarus; species Gammarus roeselii. Next base: position 8,273 of record SDVV010015942.1, on the reverse strand, counting down.
GTTCCGTTTCCTTGCATTTACTTGATTGCAAATAATTGAACAATAATTTTTTTCCTGTTCCTGCAAATGAGTCCGTTCCAACCGTCTAATAACTGAAGCCTCAATGGGGCTTTAGTTCTTAGACTGTTGGATGGAATGGGGTCAGGGCCTAAGGTCAGGGCCTAATTTCATCAGTTGACATCAGTAGCGGGTCAGCCCATTGCGGTTAGACCGAATGAAGGGAGAAATGGAAGGGGAGGGGGAGGCGTACAAGGTTGAGGGGGCTGGCAGCGATGGTGCAAAGATGGTATTTTCTGTACCCCATGACAGAAAAAGTACATCGTTAAAATATGTTGTTTCAAATAATCCTTAAAGACTGTTGTATGGGTAATTCAAGAAATAAATTTGACGGTTTAATTTTATCCATGGTAACACCCAAATGAATGATGTGATAGAGAAGTAGAGGCCATACGTCTTCGACGTACATTGTCTATTGGCTACACTCATTCTGCATTGAATACGCTCATTGTCTACTGGCTATACTCATTCTGCATTGAATACGCTCAATGTCTATTGGCTACACTCATTCTGCATTGAATACGCTCATTGTCTATTGGCTACACTCATTGTGTAATGGATACACTCATTGACTATTGACTACATTCATTAGCTATTTTTCCACTCATTGTCTATTATCCATACGCAATAGCCTAGGAAAATATACATTGGATATTTTCTGCAAGTTATAATGCCCCGACTTCCTTTGTCAGGTGTTGTAATGATATTAACTCCCTCTACGGTGTTACTGCTCATCGTTCTTTGAATGAGTGATTCCAGAATTTGCCCACCTCTGTCAGGGCGGTGCAAGTGTTGGTCTTGCTCTGATTACAGTCATCGTGTTCTTGTACCACGACTCAACGGTGCTATTGTATTGGTATGTACACCTGACCGGGCTGTGCTAACGTTACCACTACCGACTCAGCGGTTCCACGCCTTGTCTTTCCTGACTGAGTTTCCTATAGTGTGAAGTACTCGTCGTTGTTTTTCTTTGGGGCCCTCTTGCGCGCACTTCCATGGCAATGCAGAACTGGATTTCTCCTTCCCTATATGACTGGATTGTCTTAGTTTAAGCTCTTCCATGACACTGAGGTTGGGTTTTTGTCGTTTCAGTATTCTTGAGTGGATGGGGTGCTCCTAGAGTTCATCCTTCCCTGCATGACTGGATGGTTATAGAGGTCATCCTTCCCTGCATGAATGGGTGCTCCTAGAGTCCATCCTTCCCTGTATGGCTGGATGGTTCTAGAGGTCATCCTTACCTGCATGAATGGAATGGGTGCTCCTAGAGTTCATCCTTCCCTGTATGAATGGATGGTTCTAGAGGTCATCCTTCCCTGCATGAATGGGTGCTTCTAGAGTTCATCCTTCCTTGTATGACTGGATGGTTCTAGAGGTCATCTTTCACAGCATGAATGGGTGCTCTTAGAGTTCATCCTTCCCTGTATGACTGGATGGTTCTAGAGGTCATCCTTTCCTGCATGAATGGTGCTCCTAGAGTTCATTCTTCCCTGCATGACTTTGAGGCTTAGAGTTATCCTTCCCGGCATGACTGGGAGGTCCTAGAGTTCATCCTTCCCTGCAGGACTGAATTGTTTTAGAGGTCATCCTTCCCTGCATGAATGGGTGTTCTAGAGTTCATCCTTCTTTGCATCACCGGGTGGTCCTAGAGTTCATCCTTTCCTGCATGACTGGATGGTCCCAGAGGTTGTCCTTCTCTACTAAAATGGGTGGTCTTAGAGTTCATCCTTCCCTGCATGACTTTGAGTCCTAGAGTTATTCTTCCCGGCATGAAATGGTGGTCCTAGAGTTCATCCTTCCCTGCATGACTGGGTGGTCCTAGAGTTAATTCTTCCCTGCATAACTGGGTGGTCCTAGAGTTCATCCTTTCCAACATGAGTGGGTGATCTTAGCGTTAATCCTTTCCTGCATGACTGGGTAAGGATCCCTCAGAACTCTATTAATTCTAAATTAGGACCAGACTGTAGATCGTACGCTGCAGCAACTAGTATCACGCGTCGACGGGGCACCAGCCGCGGCTGCCAGAGGGACGAGGCTCAGGAAGAGCTCGACTGCTGCGGTATGAATAGTAGTAGCCTAATAGTAGGCTGCAAAAAGCAAAATGTAATACATGAGCACAACCGACAACGTGTTATCTTTCAATGACTTTCTACGATGATTAGTTATTTTGTTGTCAACCTTTACAAACTTAACAGATTCAGACACAGATGTAGGTGCAAGGCAGACTTCCCCATAAGTGGGTAACCGCAGCCAAACGCACTTCAAATCTTCTCATGCATTCACACAACCACCGACCCTCAGCTATTTAGCGATCATGCGTCCGACCAGCATTCCGTATCACACGCAGCGAGTCTGGAAGAAAGTCATCAACTTAGTGCAAGGCAGGATAATAGACGATACATTATACTCAGCTGACCATGTGGCTTCCTTGTGATTTATTGTAAACAAACCGCTTGATCAAATAATCCTACAAAAATTAAAGCTTCTAAAAGAGTTTTGCAGGTCATGGTCTGTCTCTAAATCTATTGTTAAGTGCAATAATTATTTCACATGAATAACTGAGTAGTATTTCAATATCATCCACTTTAAATAATTCAGGAGAGTCTTACGACCAATTTGACTCATATTCTCTTCGAACCAGAGACCGCCTAAGCCTATTATCTCCCAGGATTACCATTTATTGAGGATTTGAGACATAAATCACTAGCTTCCTTTCGTAGGCCACGCGATCCGCAGAACAGGCAGTTTGAACATTAGAAGGCCTCAGGCTCGTTTGGAGAGGAGCAGGTTTCTGATGATATCACCTCGAGTTGTATGGATAGAGATTATAAAGTGTCAGTCACTAGAAGGGAAGGAGGTTCTAAAAATATTAGGTTTATCATAGATGGAGAGTCTCTTAGGAGTCAGAATCACTCGAAGGGAAGGTGTTTCTCAAGGCATTAGGCTCGTTTATGATAGAGCAAAAAAGCATGTGCGATCACATAGCGTTGTACGAATGCCCTAAAGTGTTGTGATTGAGGTACGTCTCCTCCTTTAAGGGTTGATAAGAGGTTGCAGTGGAGCAAGCAAAGATTTAAAGCTGCGAAGCATGGCGACAGTGAGACCACCAATTTTCTATTTTGTAAACAGGCAGTAAATCTCTATCGCCATTTGATGGTTGGTGAATTGAGTGAATCTGTGAAATTGCTGCGTGGTATTGTGTGAAATGTTTCAACGTTGTGTCAACGCTTATTATGGGTTCTAGAAACAATGTACTGATAATATAAAACATCATTGCTAGTAGGTTCGTTGTATTAGCAGCTTTTGAAACACAGACCATTTCTTCACTACCGATCCGTAAAATCATTTACTAATTGAAAAAAATACACTGAAATATCGAAATTTACCAGTTCTTTTGATGAATGGCAAGCGCCAGAGAACTCGGCATTTCAGGCACCAGGACAGTGGCCACCTTCAAGCCCTCTCCACTGCGCCACTATTTAACGCGTTTCTACTTAACCAATACAATTTAACAGCGAATTACTAGATTAGCATACAGTATGTTCAAATACTGGAAGCTATATCGCGTCGTAAAAATACAAAATGTGTTTTGTTTTTAATAGATTGACAATAAATGGCATCATAGAGCCGTCTGCAATGCGAACAACTTTTCCAAGCCAACCTTATATAGTTTGAATTATTGGTGGTGGAGAGGGTGATAATGCACAAGTGAGTGGAACGATACTGATGGAGAGACCTAATTATTGTTCAAAGAACAAATTGTCACGATAGATAAATAATTTTTTTTTATGTGCATTGTCGTCATCAGTAATTTTAGAGCGATCTTTGTTATGTTTAAACCTGAGCTCCCTATTGATTCTAAGAAACACATGGCGTTTTCTTAGCCGCTTCCCCTTAGCCCTGTCTACTCACGGTATACAAACAAAAGTGGCATCGGAAAGTAATCCTCTCCGTCGATATTTGATTATTTTATAATTTCACGAAATGTGTTTCACGTGAGAAATACATCACCATTCTCGTTAAATCTTGTTTTTGAAGACATTCTCAGCAAAATTGATTTTTTGGAAACATAAATTTTGTAATATTCATGAAATTAACAGTACTTTTTTTCTGTTTCATACCTTTTGGATCCCATATCGAAATTTCTGAACTCATTCAATGTCGTAATCGACACAATGAGCCAAACTCGTGGGACAAGATGATGTATTGTACAAGCATTTACTAGTTTTAAGCTTCAAATGTTTCGCATATCTGGCGCCACAAATTATACAGCGTGCTATTTGAATAGTCTAGTGTACGTAATATTTGCTTAACAGCGGCCTAAAAATTGAGCCAAAATTAAGAAGTCTATTGCTTGAATGGCAACTTGCAAACGTTAAAAAAAAAATATATAGTTTTGTATATGTGTAGGATTGGACGCATTCAATTCACCCTGTTAGGCAAAGTAAATGAAATATCTGTTGCAAAGTCCGTAGACTTTTTTTTATAGTATTCTAATCCCATTCATTGGTTCCAGGACGTGAGTAAGCAGAGCTGCTGGAGGGCGTGCTGGTGGCCATGTCGTCATTACTTAAGTTTTCAAATAATAAAAAATAGTTGTAGCCTGAATACGGCGTCTTCTTATGTTCTTCTTAACAATATCTGAAACATTGTAAGATTTTAATGACAGCCAGTTCATTGGCGCCCAGCTGCTCGCCAGGCATTTAGACTGAACCGGATATTGTTAAAAAAATATATATCTTCCCGTTCTAATGAATAATGACTAGTAAGAACTCGCACCGTTCTAATGATTAGTTACTATTTATTGTGATCATCAGGAGGAAAATCTCAGAAGCAGATGCTTTGTTGTAATACGTTTTCTATTATAAATAGAACACCAATTTCGCCTGCTAATGTAGATTTAGGTTTGTTGATGGATTCCTTCATACCGGCGTCTACGATACCACGTCAGAGCTCACAGAGAATCGAATTATCAGCATGTTTGTCCATACTTTATACACGATAAGTAAATCAAAATGTTATATAATGCTTCGGTTTGGACAATTCAACTTAGAGACTTTTAGTGATTGCCTAATCCCAGGTAAAGATTTTAATCTAAAAGCGTTCCAGTTGTTATTCTATCAACAAATATATTGCGATGTCCAGACTGCTGTTATTAAATTCTTCGATGCCTGCATTCTTGCTCAGTCTCGCTGCGGCTGTTGTTGAGTGAGGTTGTGCCGCTCTCGCTGCGCTGTCTCAAGCCACGCGTCTCTGTCCCGACCGGTAATGGATACACGGTAAAAAAGTATTTGTGAAAAAGAGATGAATTGGGTAATCGGAGAACCGAAATTAATAACGCATCTCTTTCTAAGATGATTGTGACTGAGGATTACGGCTTCTCCTGTGCGATAAAACCTCTGAACCGAGGGACTTTGGTACTTTCATGCGTTGAGTGAGTATCAGTGTATTTTTCATTATAGAAACCAAAATGGGTCTTACTGAATATTGACCTTCAATGGCTCTTCAGTGTGAATTTGAATTCGTATTTCTTGATAATTTTTTAGGGTGGTAATTAAAAAAAGTAATATTCGATTTGTTTTAAGCAAAATATACCTCGTTTTTTTTGTGTCATATGTTGTTTGTGGACATTTTCAACATGCCTCGTGTTTTTTGACATTGTTTATGGTTGCGTTGGTGACAGTTCCATATTTAAATTTGGCTAATGAACTAAACTGAAATTGTTAATGCAGTAATTCGTTTTTTTCTAGATTCGTCTCATTTCTACTCATTTTCTCTTAGTCTTTATTCCATGTAAATTATTTCTCAAAGTAATCAAGATTGTATTGCTTCGTATCAAACATGAATGATGTTTTCCTCTCGTTGCAAGGAACGAGTTTCGTGGGTGCAGAGCACTAGATCAGAATGCTTGATTATGCGTCAAATAAAATCGCAAATGTACTTTTCTAAACCGAGATTACGACCGCCTCAGCCCGGCCCTTATTGTGAGTTTTCCTTAGCTTGAGTTGTATTGAGCTGTTTTACTTACTCAAATACGATCAGTTGCATAAATGACTTGGAAGTTGGAAATGAAAGATCCACTACCATAAAGATAAAACATGCATATGGTAGCATACTTATCAGACCAAAACTCGGAACTTCCAGGCAGAATCTATGTTAAATTATATTCAGTAAATCTATCTAAACGATTCTTTGTAGTCGTTTAACAGTCACGGCATGTACGCTATTTAGCGTATCATACGCTATATATTCTCATTTTATAAGTGTTTGGAAAATACACTTTTTTCTTAGTCAGATACTTTAATTTCAAGTTCAATGTCTGATTGTTATTTATATCTATATAGTGCAAAGCGGTCTATTGATACCAGGGAGGCTAGTTTTAGCTAATTTATTTGAGATAATAGTCTTAACATATTAGGATATATCAATATATATTTGTTGCGTATTCGTGTATTTATTTGTGTATGTAGGGTAATGGTGTAATTGTAGGTAATTTCAAATGGGATGCGTGTTGAAAGCCTCATCTCTGTTGGTCTTTTGTGACGTCATCGTCATGTGACGTCATCGTCATGTGGCGTCATAGTCATGTGACGTCATCGTCATCTGACGTCATTAGTCATCGTCGTGGAGTCTGCAAGACTCTACAAATATTTTCAAACAAATAAACATGATTGATTTCCTTGACGTTTTATACGTATGAGTAATTTAGTGTTGTAAGATCCTCAAAATGGATACTTGGACCAAAAACCGGGTCAAGATTTAATAGAAAGAACATTTAAGTAATATTGAATCTCTTATTTTTAAATTATTAATTGGGGATCAATTGTTGAGCCTTTCAAAGGTGTGTTTCTTCTTGCAGTATAGCGCCAAAATCTTTTCTCCGTTTTTCATTTATATCTTATCATTTTTTTTGCGTAGATCGTTCTGCCGATATCACTTAAGACGAATGATGGGTAGGAGGGGGGCGGGAAGAGGGGGGAGGGAGGGAATGACTGAACGCGCTTTGATGCCCCCATCCCCCCAATATCCTGCCATCCCCAATATCCTGCCATCACCTGAAGGTGAAGGACGCCGGTGCCCAATAACGGCTCATCTGATAGTAAATAACCGCAACACTCTGTGCCCGGCCGCCATCTGAAGGCCAATCAGGCTTGCGTGACGTCAATTCGTGTAGGCTGGAGAGATGAGGGAAGGGAGAGTATCGACTCGGGGAGAAAATAAAAACTAGTTCCAGAGTGGCGGTATATTAAATCCTAAGCCAGAATAAGGTCATTAGTAGGCTCTAAAAATTAAAGGAGGATTGGCCTGTGTCAGTGCACTGTTTCAGGGTTGAAGTCAGTGCACTGTTCCAGGGTTGAAGTCAGTGCACTGTTCCAGGATCGATGTCAGGGCACTGTTCCAGGGTCGACGTCAGTGCACTGTTCCAGGGTCGATGTCAGTGCACTGTTCCGGGTTCAATGTCAGTGTACTGTTACAGGGTCAATGTCAGTGTTCTGTTCCAGGGTCAAAGTCAGTACACTGTTCCAGGGTCGAAGTCAGTGCACTGTTCCAGGGTTGATGCCAGTGCACTGTTCCAGGGTCGATGCCAGTGCACTGTTCCAGGGTCGAAGTCGGTGCACTATTCCTGGGTCAAAGTCAGTGCACTGTTCCAGGGTCAAAGTCAGTGCACTGTTCCAGGGTCAAAGTCAGTGCACTGTTCCAGGGTCGAAGTCAGTGCACTATTCCAGGGTCGATGTCAGTGCACTGTTCCAGGGTCGAAGTCAGTGCACTGTTCCAGGGTCGATGTCAGTGCAGTTTTCCAGGGTCGAAGTCAGTGCACTGTTCCAGGGTCGATGCCAGTGCACTGTTCCAGGTTCGATGTCAGTGCACTGTTCCAGGGTCGAAGTCAGTGCACTGTTCCAGGGTCGATGTCAGTGCACTGTTCCAGGGTCGAAGTCAGTGCACTGTTCCTGGGTCGAAGTAAGTGCACTGTTCCAGGGTCGAAGTCAGTGCACTGTTCCTGGGTCGAAGTCAGTGCACTGTTCCTGGGTCGATGCCAGTGCACTGTTCCAGGGTCGATGTCAGTGCACTGTTCCAGGGTCGAAGTCAGTGCACTGTTTCAGGGTCGATGTCAGTGCACTATTCCAGGGTCGAAGTCAGTGCACTGTTCCAGGGTCGATGCCAGTGCACTGTTCCAGGGTCGATGTCAGTGCACTGTTCCAGGGTCGAAGTCAGTGCAC
>SDVV010015941.1:0-14388 GCA_016164225.1 Gammarus roeselii | reverse complement strand
TTTATATATGGAATTGAGGGCCTTACCGCCGAGGGCTGAGAATCATGTTTTTGAGGCCTCTGCTTTCATTGAGCTGGATCTATTGTATCGTAACTCTGCTCTTCATTGGTCTTCTCAGTATTACTAACAGCTCAAGGATGCGAATCTCCTAAGCTTTTTCACTCGAACTTGCAAAGATAGTGGATGAGACGCCTATTTCTTGGTACACTTCGTGTTCCGCCGCCTAGTTTAACTGACAGTTTTCTTGAAATGAGTAAATCTTATACAAAAATGTTCATTTTTTATTACATGTCACATAATGCATGAGGAAAATAATAAATTTCACATTTAATGACCCCTGCAACATAGATGGCAAGTAGAACGGGACTACAAAAAGTCAAGATACTAAAAAAAGTATGATAGAAACTTTTGAACCGAATTTGTATAAAGAGGTACATAAAAAAACTGATAAACTCATTCGCGGGTGAAAAATTGCCGAGAGTGAACTTTCATTTATTTTAACATGTGAGCACACAGTATTAGAGAATATGTGTACTAATGAAAATCGATACCGCGAGCAGCTGGAGCAACGTGAGATTTTTTAAAATATTTTTTTTGTTCCCCAAAACAATCTTCAGTTGTCGTCGGTTATACAGAAAATGATTATTACATTTTTTTTTCAAGATACACCAAAGCACGAGATCTATGATACCGAGTCCTCTGCATGCCTCAGAAGTTTACCATCGCTAATCATAACATATATGGTCATGGTTCCCTGCATGGCAGTAGGTAGGTAGACCATTTGAAATATGTCGTAGCGCTCCGAAACAAGCAGATCAGTAAGTCTTCTGTACAACATAAGACAATGAGACCAGGCATGCATTTCATGCAAATAGACCCCATTCCCTTTTCCCTTCTCAAACATTGAGCATAACAAATAAAAGACTCGCCTGTCTTTCTGCGTGTTAAATATGCGAAGAAGGTTTTCGGCTGAGTAATCGAGAGATGAACCCTTCATAATAGAGTGCAATTGCTTAATTGCTTGTTTTATGGTACAGGGACAAGGAATTATTCGTGCCATGGGGTAGTTCAAAATAAGCCACTTATCATTGTAAAAACAGAACTAGGTAGGGGTGTCAGCTGTCACCACTGTGGTATAATGTGATCACAGATGGGTTGAATTAACTTCGAGGTAGAGGAAACCAAGATTGTCATGTAGCCAACTCCTGAGTTAAATATCTTAGTTACTCAGTTCCTGTCGTGTTGTTAGCACCGACTTTTTCATTGATACAAAAGCTTCATGACATCTCTAGCAGTTCAGCTGGATCCAATGAAATTGTATGTAACACAAAAAACTGTATTTATTTTCGTTAGAGCGAAGGTTCCGAGATACAATCTATCGACTGAGATAAAACTAGGCGGTCTTGACTTGATTATGTTGATGAATTTTAATATCTATGGCATACATCATCTCGGTAGATTGCAATGATAACAGGGATATTGCAACGCAAACACGGCGTGAAATGCAGTTGTTAACGTGCTGATACGAGAACTCTCGTTTGCACTGAGGGAAGCTAAAATCAGCTCAACAAATCATATTGTTACCCGATATATTGTCATGCACTGGGGAGGAATTTCTTTCAATTTTAGTTGAGAAAATTGACGATCAGATATAATAACACAGATGTCTGATGCAAGTCAGCGAGCAGATTTTTTGTTAAAAATCAGTCGGTTGACATCAAGGTACTGTTCCGTTAGTCGGCATTCGGCCTTGTGATTCGAGTTATGAGTTCCTCAAATAAAATCCTCCCTGCAATCTGCTCTGGTGATGCGCTCGCTGCCTCGTCATTGTTAAGGCGATTCAGAGACTTGCTGTACACATAGGTAGAATAAAAATTCATGCCTTAACTTTTTTTCTACTGTGTGTGGGATTTTGTAACAATTTCTAACTGGTGGAGTGAGTCTCTACGTCAGTGTAACCATAAATTAAGATATCCCAATTGCAATATTATGCCCTAGTTGGTTGTTATTAAAGCTGTTATCCCTAGTTATTTTAAATATTATAATGCCAGGGCAGAAGTGCTGATTAAGCATACACGGGATTTTTCTAACCGTATAAGGAATAAATATCGTAGTATTCAACCTTGGAAAGTCTTTACATTAAACAAAATCCCTTTTATTATGTTCGAATGTAGACATGGTATATTCCATATCAAGTTAAGTTCTCCGTCTGCCATAGTCAATGTGACCTATACATGTATCTCATACGGTCGCCAATTTGGCATGCCTAATTTCCCTGAAAATCAAACTATTAAAATGCGCAACTATTATAATTCATTTTTCCAGGGAATTAGGTACAGTAGCGAGTGAAAATTGGTTTATGATGTATAAACTAAGTGAAATCTTCAATGTCCGTTTTCCGCGCTATATTTGAACTCAGATGGAATTTGATTGATATTACCAAATAAGGATTCGTCCACACATAGTACCGAACAAAATTTCTATATAAAGTTACATTCGACGTGGGGAAAGTCGAATTTGTTTTTCCTGTTACAGAATAACCATAAACGAATTTTTGCTCACTACGGTACATTAAGATGTTCCAACCGACCTCGCAGCCACCGACTGGGTGTTATTCCCTGCACTGATTGCCTTCCCGGTAACCCTTCCCGGTGAAGCCTTCAATCAATGTTTATTTTGTGCGAAATGAAAGGGTGAAAAAAAAACTCAAATATGAGTTGAAATGAAAAATAAGCTGGATACCATTTTCAGAGTGTTTGATATATAACAGCCTATTTGATTGGTGTGAAAGGGATGAGTGAGAGATCGGGCAATTCATCCATAAATATTGAAATCTAATTTGTTGAACTTGTTGCTTGGCCTTCAATGAAAGAAAGAGGGACTAAAATGACTTATTCAACGTTGATAACAGGCTGAATTGTCAATGAATTGTTTTTGCCATCTGTCAAAAAAAAATTAGAACTCGCAACAATGTGACGGGAAAAGTACACTGTCTCACTTTTCACGAATGGTGCACAATAGAGCGTGAAAGCATTCCATCGCCTGATTTCTGTTCTCCAAATAGACCAAGGAATTTTTCTGACATCATGACATTATGCCAACTTTTCGTCGAGTTGGTCCCCGAAGTTTGTGTGAGATTTTTTTTAACCTGTCAATCATAGACGGATTATGCAAGTCCAATAGCACCTCGCTCTCACATATTCTACAGCTGTTGTAACCAAATGAAACCGCGTGTTTGCAGGAGGGGTGGCTTACCATCGATGATTAATGTAATGTTGATGCAGCTTCAGGGTTATGGGAGGTAATGTGCTAATACCCACACCAGCAGTCCATTGAGCAATGCTTGAATGTATTTGAGGACAAATATTTCAGAGAGGATGACCTGATTTACGCGGATACTTATGATCAGTTATGGCGAAGTGTGGACTATAACGGGTATGGTGCATGATGAAGTTTGGCGGATAGGGTAAAGTCACAAATTCTACTGTGGTTCGGGCGCATGTACATGACTGCAGAAGGAAGATTGGCGAAAAGAACGACGAGAGTAGAAGTAAGTGGACGTAGGCTTATTACAAGACGTGGGTAATTGTGGATGGATTGCGAGTAGCTGGTATTGGAGAAGAGAGACTTTAATGCAGAAGAAGAGAGAGAGATTGCAACGGATAAGCGTGACTTGAGGATTGAGTCTGATGTGACCTTAAATTGCGTCTCGCAATTTACGTGTTTCATAAACTAAAAACCGTTTTCTATGCTTTGAAACACTGATTACGCATTTGAATTGTCGCTAATGTGTTTACACTTTGCAACCATGATTTGGCGTGCAAATCATTGTTAGTGTCTACTTTGAAAAAATGACGAATTTGAATGATTTTTCCTTAGAATGTGTTAATGTCTCCCTACTTAGAAACAATAGAAACTATGTCTATAATGAAAAAAACATTTTTTAAGATTAATAATATCAAAACCTCTTGACGACTAAATAAAAGGGCAGTTTAAGCTAGCACATGAAAAAAAGTCTTGATATCTGGAAACTGTATCAGTATAGATGTGGAGAATGTAGTATCGGGAGCTAGTTTAAAGTTGTCACTAGTTGTCTCCTGACAACAGCATTCCCGTAATAACGTAAAATTTTTGCAGAATGGAGGCAAGGAGACCAACTCGCACCGTAACGAGCCTTCCTCCAGTTCTATATTATTGTTTTCTTCATTGAATGCCACTTGCCCCGAGTGCTCCAACGGGTAGTGCAGTCCGCGTTGAAGTTTCCTGCATTAGAACATACTAACGAGACAAATTTTGAGCCGCCGTAAAAGACACTGCGGCCGACCATCCCCATGGATGGGTTGCCAGCACCTACTTACCTACATTCCACAACTCTCGTGACAACAGGAGAAACAGTATAAAAAATAGGATCGTTTCCAACAAAATGCTGCCACGCTTGTTTCACAATTTCAGTGCAAAAACTTTATTGTTCAGTTTAGAGTTTAAATAAATACCCTTTTTCCTCTTCTTGATGAACTTTTTTCAGTTCATCGCGCATTTCAGTCCGTTTTTCTTAGAATGCGTTCATTTATATCTTGTTTAAAAACCATATACACCTAATCGTCAATAAATTCATATATTTAATGGGCTCAATTACTTTATGAGAATATGTCTACACAAACGGAATTATCCCCTTGGATGAAACGATGGTATTAACTCTGAAACATTACACTTGCAGTTCATTCAATGTCGCATAACTGGAATCAAAGCTCACTTCCAAGCGAGTTAACCAAACAATATTCGAAGCAGTGAGCTAATGTATTAAGTAATGGTTAAACATGCAAGAGGCTCAAGATTCCAACAGCTACGTGACATTTATTTATTATATATCAAATGAATACAAAAACGTTGTAATTACGATGCCACGGAACCTCATCACTGAGATTTTCATCGTCATACTTATATCGGAAGAATGTATTGATTGGTTGTATCTCGACCAACCACGCTGTTTGTTGCCATGAGTATTCGCGGAACTCGAAGGCCAGCAGGAGTGAAGGCATTGTGACCCACGTGCACTGAGACGATCGAGGCTTTCCTAAACCAGGAAATAAACTTCGTTCACCGAAAGCATCGTTTATATGACCTGCCCACCAAGTGACCATCGCGCAGCGCAGTCGTGACAAGTGGCGAGCAGCTGTCCACGACAAGTTGGTGCCAGCAGTCACAAGGAATGTTTGTTAACACCTGCTAACATTACTTCCCGAAGTGAGCAGCAGGATATGATATTGACATCAAAGCATGTCAAAGTTTAGAAACATGCGGCTTCAATTGAGAAATATTTATGAATGGAGAATGAAGAATGGAGAACAAAACACTTTTATGTTCAGAGTATATAGAGGAACATTAGAGAAAGACCTCTCATAGATGATTTATCGATGACACAGACACAATCTAAGCTCTTTGGACTATATTAATTCATACCCAGATTAATTTCCCTTTCGTTATTAGTGTTTCAGCAATTACTGAATGATAATGAATCCAAATCAATTTCCCATACAGTTCTAATAATCTTGAAAAAGTCAGCATGTAAAATTGTTGTTAAATTTAAAATTGCTCAAGAATTATTGTTCTCTGCTGAGAATTTCATAATTGGTAATACACATATACTCAAAGTGATATTACAAATTGTTTCCAGCAAATGTTTAAATACCGATAGTTTTAAAATCTGAATTTTATTTCAATATTTTTTAATTGTCAAGATCTGCGATTGGACATGTGTTTCCACGTTTTTCAAAGTACTACTATTACCAATAACATATACAGATTAGGAGATTGGAGCGTTGGTTCGTATGTTTTGAAAATATCTCAAGTGGAGAGCACTAATGGTCCAGTAATGGAAATATTGTATCACTCATTTGATGGGAAGGTAATTCACACGTGAGAAAAGACTTACATCTGGAAATAACTAGATATGGATTATTTAACGGTATTACACCAGGTCAAGGCTTCCAAATAAACTCTGGGACCAAAGGCCTTCATTATTATTTACATAGGTATGGCTGATCGTTTAAGATTATTTTAAATCTTTCGCTATTGCCCATTACATATACTGAATTCGTGATTTTTTTACATTTCAGGAAAATTTGAAGGAACACACGATGTTTCATTGTTATGCAAATCAATAATTAGATAAGTTTTGACTGTGTTCCATTCGAAATTATTTTCTTGAAAAACATATGAATAGTTTGAAGCAAATGCTCGCGTAGCAATAGTATACAACTTTGACAATCGATTCATAGTTTTGGAAAAGAGTCTTCATCCGAACATAAACATTTGCTTTATAGTTATACAGAGTGTTCTTAAACTTCAATATATAATGTTATCAGGACATGCACATTGGATCCACAAATTCCAAAATGGTTTCAATTGGTGAGTAACTGACAATAAACTGAAGTTTTGTTTGTTCCTTAATTTTGAAATTGGTTAACAACTACTGAGAATGATCTCCAACTTCAAATTAACATTCTTTTGTTTCAGTGAGATGGAAATTGTTACTACAATAATCATTCAAATGTTCAAGAGTTTTGCACATTCCTTAAAGCGTTTCTATGATAATTTATATCGACCGGTGAGGGATTTACTTAAATGGGATATTATGATCAGTCCAATTAAACTAATGTTAATTAGTTAATGGAAAATGATGTAGGAACATTGCCGATCATCAGTGGTGATGGGCTAAATAATTTTTCATTAATGTTATCTAAACTGAATGAAATAACAAGACAAACAATGGTGTTTTACGCATTACATTTATACGCATTATAATTAGGTAAGCCAGTTAGAACTATGCATTACAATTAGATGAGTCAGTCAGAAGGTATACACATTTTATGACTCAGAGCAGGAACATTATCATAACAATTGAGTTTTATACTCCACGGTATTTCCACCCAACATTTCGTTTACATTTGTCCTTTTGAAAGTGATTAAAGATCATCTCCCGAGATGACGGGAGATCTAGAATAGGTAGTCAATAATGCAATTCATTCAGGAAAAAACAATGTCTAGACTTGTTTAATATTAGAATTGTTAGTTTCCTTGAAGATGTAATTTGAAACTAGTATTTTTCATTTCGAACAATTCCTTTGTGAATAAAAGGCCTTTAGAATCGCACGAACCCCGGTGATCTAATCAGCTTTATACTGCTCTTTTACCAAGATATCCCGCCTAATGGAAGAGATTGAAATGATTGACCTTGAGAAGTTTTACTGAATCTATTGACACAAATTTAATATCAGCTTCGAAATGGAACCCATTTTTCTAAACGCTGAAATCAGCCCTTCGGATGAAGCTTGCCACTACACATCGAATTAATTCCTTGCTACTTTCTGCGGTGACTTTGCTTAGCAGTTATATCAGACATTCAATTACCGTTGGCGGACAATAAATTCCATCGTCCCCCAGAACAAGTAGCCGAGTTAGGCTCTTTGAGCCGTCCAGCGCTGGTTCGCTCAGCAGCTCATTGCTCGCTATTGATATTTGTCAGATAGGAAAGTGAGACACTCTTTGGAGCAGTGAGCAGCAGCACCATCCTGTCGAGAGTTGAATTTCTCCTCTACAACTGCATGCCTCATCCTTTCCTATGAAGATTGACGTACTTCTTGGAAGTGCCTTCTTCAAACCACGCTCTCGGTAGCACTTTGCCGTCCACGTTTGCTGCCTATACCATTCATTTTTTGTTTCATAGAGACATTGTACAGAAATGGAAGTAATCAGGTTGGTACTTATATTTTCTTCTTACAACAAGTCTGTTTTTTATGTCGAAGTTTCACTTGACGGCTGTTGGTGAGCGCACTGCAGCAAACTCCATCATTATCCCTTTGAGCTGTTTTCCTGCGAATGTTTTAGTTGGTATTGGGATATATTCTGCTTACTTGCTCAAATACTTCTGAATATACATTTAAAAGTACAGTTTGACGAATATTCACAAATTATTGGTAATTCAGGCATAAGGTTATTCGTTACATTGTCAACGGAGCCTTGATACGGGACACAAGTGATCATGATTAAGATCCATAAGTGGTAATTATATTAAATTATTGAAGCGTCATTTGTTGTCGTGTTTATTTGCTATCATCCTGCACGAAATGATAAGGGAGCAGCTGTTAGAGGCGGGTGACAGCATCGAAATAGCTGCACTTGTTTTCTATGTTATCTTTGTTGCGTTCATTCTTATGCTTCGAGATAATCGTGAAAAATCGCTGCATTTGTTGTCGGTTGTTCAACTATTTTAAAATGGTCCTTCAAAACTCCCACCTTCTGATGGAGATCAGTTATCGGGTTAGCTCCGTTTTGATTGTACTGTGTAAGTTGGAATTTATTCTCATAGTGTATACTGTTTTTGATGAAAACGAAACTACCAGCTGCCCTTTAGAGTTTCCTGCAATTTTCTGTGTTCATTTACTTTTCCAGTCCCTGGGAAATGATTTCAAGCATTCTAAAGCTATTCTCGACAGTCAGCCTTCGGTAACATTCCTGGAGCTACGAAGTGCGCTCGCCAACAAATTGAAAGCGTGTGGATGTCGTCTGTGAAAGAGAGGATTGCATGGGGATTTTTACGATCGATGCCGAAGCCTGGCTTAACAGACACAGTTTATCGTCGACGAAGCGACGGCCGGAGTTATTCATTCTAACGGAGGAGAATGGATCTGTGGAAATATAACTGTAGGATGGAGAGTGTAGGGTTTTACTCGACCTATTCACATATTACACTATATTTGAAATACTCAATTAATTCCAATGCTTTCAGAACGCTGAGAAATTATAGAGTTTTTTCAGATGTCCAGTGCGGCAGCGTTCCATGATCCCCTTGTTATAGAATTCTTGAACACTTATTGAGTGATTGCTTCGGTGATCAGTTGATATAAGTGCATTCGTTGGAAATATTTGAAATTACTATTAACAGTGGATTTGTCTGTTCTCACTATTAAATCTTTCATTGACAGATGACCCTGTGCTTTCAAGTTAGTCTTGTTAGAGGAGGGTGTTATAACATCTCTGATATTAGGTACTCATCTGAACAAAATTATTCAAACATAAATACAGTCCGCAATTGAAGTTAACGTATGAAAAACACATAAATGTTCATGATAATTTTTCCTTCTCCCATGAGTTTAATCATTATGGTGTTTGTGTTTCAACAACTAATGGACCAAAATCCAAATTCAAACCGCTCTCCTGACCGACACGATTAGATGTTGCATTGCTGTATCTGTTTCATAATTACATTATTTCACCAACTACTGATCGTGTCTCACTCAGTCTCTCCGACCCATGGTATGTCACATACACAAATTAGGGTAGTTCCGTCGTCGCCGACGATAAGCCGACGATGCTCCATAAGGAATCTCTAGCCAGGCGTCATCATTGTTGTCCCTGTCTCCGTACATACGCGGCTTGCGGCTGTCACTCTTCGAGCATTAATGCGTCCTAGTGACTGTGATAGAACAGCGCCAGGAGGACGCAAACAATGCGAGTACTTAAATTAATTAGAGTTCGTTTAGCAGTGAGCATTGGGCAAACAGGTATGTAAAAACGGATAGCGGCTGCTCCAAAGTCACTATCCACACGACTCCGAACAGATTTGATCCTACAAATTGTGATACTTTGCAATTTTTCAAACCTGTTCTCAAAAACACGGCTTCTGAGCAGGTTTGCTGTTCTACGTCTCCATTCTTCTAGCAAGTTCACGCTTTACTGGCAGTGCGGTGACTTTTTCAGATTGCATTTGGACGTCAATAACACATTCTTTTTTTGAAAATTTCGATTCCTTCTCTCGGTTCCTCCTAAACTCTCTCGAGTTTGGCATTTGCCTGGATGAGTCCAAGGCAGATTGCTGATCGCATGCCGCCTATACAAAAAAATGAACTCCAGGAAAAGAGTGAACAATATTTTGGATCGTTCAATTTTTAATGAGCACAGATGAGGCGACTCCAACCTAAATCCGGGCAAGTCAACAGCTAAGTCCTTCACCAAACATTCACAATTTTCCTTATAAACTATCGAAGGAATTGCTCGATTTTCTATGCATGTTTTATTGTAATTGAGATATCTGTCTGCATGCAGTTGATGCATGAAATAGGTGAAAAAGTATGCTCGTATTTTACCATCAGGCAAAATTTACATTAATGAATTCAGGAGCCAAACAAAGGGAAATCAAGGTTTGTTGGTGGGAACACTTTTTCCATTTTTTTTATATTAATTCATGCCAGTTTAACACCAAGCAAATTTAATAAATCGACCAATTTCATATGTGCGTGCATTCTCGGTGGAGTCGAATCGTTCTCTTAAAGTAATTGGTAACCGCCTCATACAATTTAATGCATACCTATATTATATGCAAATACGGCTAAAAACATACAGCTGTATAAAGCAAGAAGAGAGGTGACCGACGGCCACACTTTCTCAAACATGATATAATATCGATCTATAATACTGAATTCGTAATTTGTTTCTTTCTAATGGATGCATTACAGTAATGCTTTCTAATGGATGCATTACAGTAATATATCGTCAAGTTCTTTATTATATTACTAGAAAGTTTGAACAATATTTGTGATTTGAAACTGGTTTAGCTGTAAATAACATTTAACTATTTGTGGCAACTTATACGACTTAATTTTCATATATGAAAGTCGTTGTAATGATATGGGTGCGGCGAATCCAGGCAATTCGCTGTTTAATTTCACGAAAATTTATGATTGGTGAATGCGTATCAACTGGTATATGAGTATACGGTGAACGATGTCTGCAGGGATAAAAAGTCCCGTTAAAATATGTCCACGGAAACATATATGCATTGATTGCTCTGAGGTCCAACTGCCGACCGAGCTCTTCTTGGAGCCAACTTTGCTCGCAATTTTATAATTATAGGTCGGTTTAAAGCCGGTTTTAGTCCGGCAAATTTGGGAAAGTCTTTCCTAAAGATATCGTTTCCGATAGGCCAGGTGACTCGAAGAGGTATGAGAAATAATAATGGCAAATTGGAGTGTCCTACGGTGACCTCACATGAATGTTCAGTGGTTGTTGAACAGCTGGTGAGGAATTGAGTGTAACCATCGGGGATAATATGAAGCTTACATTACATTTGATAAAATAAAAAACAAAATCAATGTGTACCATTCTGTTGAATTTATTAGCATTTAATTTCCTTAACTCAAAATCTCACCCAAAGTGTACATTTGCATCACACTTCGGTATTCCACTCAGATATAATATTTCCATGAGGATTTTATTTTCTCTTTCAGAGTTTATCAGAAACTTTTATCGATGTCATTGCATGGAAATTTAACTGGCTTTTCAATTATTTGGATATATGTTTGCTTATTAGCTTCTTGAATCCACTTATGAACTTTTATAGGCACTTAACTCGAACAGACACAGATTTGGTGGGATGTCCAAAAAGTTCTTTGCAGTTGGGGACAGAAGGGCTAAAGTTACTGTGGCAGTTTGACGCGTTGACGGCCAGGGGACGAACTGACACGATGAGAAAATTGTTCAGGAGGTAGTGGATATTATATGTTTCTATCTTTTCCAAAATTGATTCATCTGAAATTATAGATAGACCGTCCTCAGGATTTTCAATATCTATTGTAATTTTAAATGTCTAAATTGAATCATAGGCGCGAATAACCCAGTTTCCGTCGTAATGTTACACTAGGGAATTTTCTGTCATTGATGGGCCAGTTATTAGAAACGAGATATCCATAGTGTACAATTGTTATCTTTGTGTCATGGTCATTTGCAACTACATTATGTCATTTCCTATTGCCACTTAAAATAAGTTGATAGATTAAATGTTATGCTCATGATATTTATTGTACTCATGACGCATGCTGAAGATACTCTAAATTCCACAACATATCATTCAAACCAACGACACGCGTATACAATCAATAGCTCTCAGACCCCTTTAAAGCGCTCTAACGTGCCATTATTATAATATATGTTTGCACGCTAACTATTGGATTTGGAAAATGGTGGAGCTGTAAATGATCACCATAGGCGTTTATTTCAAACAAAAACTCAATGTTTACACTTAGAGCGACACAAGTCGAACAGTTGACGAAATCGTCGTTCCATGACCCGATAGAAACAGAAGCGCGTTGTTCGGCTGCATGCGAGCCTTGATTTGCTTGACTCACTCTCGGATTTATGGGCAAAATGCAATCGTGAAGTATATTCGTAGGTCACACAAAGCAGGCATCAAGTTTTTGGTGGCGGGCATGACCAGTAAAATAACAACATAGTTTATGTTTGAAATTAATAAGATATATTCATTCTTCAAAGGCCCATACCTATAGAAAATATTCGTTGAACAGCGTGTGCTTCCAAACAGCGAGTGCCAAAAGTGATGTACAGCGTATGCAGCCTAACAGCTTGTGCCACATGCGTTGTACAGTGTGTGTTGCCAAACAGTGTGTCACACATGCGTTGTTCAACGTATGCTACCGAAGAGCATGTTCCACATGCGTTGTACAGTATGTGCTGCCAAACAGCGTGCCACACATGCGCTGTACAGCGGTGCTACCAAATAGCGTCTACCACATTCGTTATACAGTGAGTGGGGTCGAACAGCGTGCGCCACATGCGTTGTCCAGTGTGTGCTGACGAACAGCATGCACCACTTGCGTTATACGTCGTATGCTGCCTAACTGCGTGTGCCACGTGCGTTGTACAACGTGTGCTACCGAATAGCGTGTGCCACATGCTTTGCACAGCGGGCGTTACCGAACAGAGTGTGCCACATGCGTTGTACAGCAGGTGTTGAAGAAACAGCTTGTGCCACATGCGTATACAGTGTGTGCTGCCGAGCAGCTTGTGTCACATGTGTTGTATAGCGTGTGCTGCCGATCAGCGTGTAGCAGCGTGCGCCACATCCGTTGTACAGCGCCTGCTGACGAACAGAGTGCACCACATGCGTCGTTCAGCGTCTGCTGTCGAACAGAGTGCACCACATGCGTTGTACAGCGCCTGCTGACGAACAGAGGGCACCACATGCGTCGTTCAGCGTCTGCTGTCGAACAGAGTGCACCACATGCCTTGTACAGCACCTGCTGACGAACAGAGTGCACCACATGCGTCGTTCAGCGTCTGCTGTCGAACAGAGTGCACCACCTGCATTGTACAGCGTGTGCTGAAAAACAGCGTGCGTCATATTTAATTTACAGCGTCTGCTACCGAACAGAGGGCGCCACGTGCGTTGTACAGCATGTGCTGCCGAAATGTAGGGATTGGTGTATTTGAATTTGCCCTAAACTTTCATAAGTGACGTCAGAATTTTTTTCGTTCAGGAGACGATATATCAAAGAAAATGAGATCACCAGTTTCCTGATTGTCAGCGTATCACAAGGTGTCAAATTCCAAAATATATGTTTTTATTTTTTTGTTACATATGTGGTCATTTGAGAACTTTAAACAAGCCTCGCAAAATTCAGCAACTCATCTGCGTGAGCGACCGAACACAGCATCCTAAAAGAACTATAAAATAATCAGTGATGTTGAATCAATAATTGTCTGCCACTGAAGCTCAGCTCCGTATTCAGTCCAGACTTCACACCCCCGACAGTGTGGATGACAGAAGCGACGGTAATGATGACAGGCTGACGTTCAGCCCAAAGACCTGCAGTCAGTGATGGAAACAAGCATGCCTTCTATACTCATAGCAGAACATCACCGGTGAAAATTTGTGCAAGGTGCGCCCTTTTCCATCCAGGCAACACAATTTTGACGGCAATGGATAACATGAAAGCCACTGCCATCCCCCACCACACCACTTAACATGAGTGGATGACAACAGAGCCCGCTACCGCCCGTCAACACACTCCCGACGGCCACGGAAGGCCGAGTGCCCTTCAAAGTTCAGCTAACACACCCTCAAACACACCTCCGCCGGCAATGACTGACAGAAACGTTTGCTACCTCCAGTCAACACAGCACCCATTTACGTCCAGCTAACACACCCAAACGAGGATGGATGACAGTAGCGTTTCCTTAAGTTCTGCCAACACACTCCATGATTGTACAGGATAGAAGAAGCGACCATTACCGTGGCATCAACACACCCACAACGATGATGAATGCAGAAAACATCCTCTATATCCCAGCTATCACCCCACCGACCTCAAAGATTGACAGTAGCACATTCTACCGAGCAGTCAACTCACCAAAGACATTAATATATTGCGGTAATATACTCTTCCATTAAAACTACACCTTCCTCTGACGGTAACGGATGACAGGAGCGTCCTCTACCGTCCAGCTAACACTCCATAGACAGTAATGAATGAAAAGGGTGCTCTCTATGGTCCAGCTAACACACCATAGACAGTAATGAATGAAAAGGGTGCT
>SDVV010015940.1:0-14388 GCA_016164225.1 Gammarus roeselii | reverse complement strand
GAAGCGGAGATCCGTTTCGAGTAAGCGTTTTTTCTTTTGCGCACTAGCGTGCGTCTGACACTGCTAAAATTTTCACATTTTTTCTAACGTTGAAAGCGTTGTTTCGTTTATTCCTCGCGCACTTAGGCGCGCGGGCCTCTTGGAATCAATAATCATCGAGCCCTACGAGGGAGCCTATTATGACTCACGTTGAGGCTCTGGTGGAAATGAGGCTTAAATCAAATCAAAATTCAGGTCTCAAATGAAATTTGCAGTGCAATTTTGGTCCCCTCACTTAAGAGGTGATATTAACAAAATGGAACGTATTCAGCCCCGAGCAACGCGCCCTACGGGAGAGCCGATTATGACTCACGTTGAGGCTCTGGTGGAAATGAGGCTCAAATCAAATCAAAAGCACTGAGCAACATAAATGATTCCGGAACTGAGAAATAACACATATCCGCAGAGACTCAACGAACTTAAACTGATATCACTTGCAAGAAGATGACTTAGAGGTCAGCTAATTGAAACCTTCAAATACCTAAACGGATTTACTAGAGCAAGCCCTAAGGGCCTCTTTGACCGAGGCTATAATCCAAGGAACAGAAATAATGGCCAAAAATTGCAGCTAAAACATTTAGAACGTCAGTGACAGGAAAAAAAAATCCAGTCAAGATACCAACAATTTAAAACTGCTTACCACATGATGTGGTTAATAGTAATAACGTTAACACATTTGAAAAACGCCTCGACAAACACTGGGAGACTACTTCACCCCCTTACTAAGCATTTGGACCAGTGCCGCCAAGGTGGCAACAACCTTCGTTGGAGCCTTTAGCATCCGGCAGCCCATGAACGACGGGCACCTCATCTAAGCTGGGCTAGCTGTTCTGCAAATTCAGTTTTGGAATACTGCTAGAATGGACTCTTCAGCCCGTCCCAGGCCTACTAATACTACTATACTAAAAAGGGGAGAATAGAGAATGTCCTTCAACAATGACCATCGGTTGATAGGATGTAGAAGTGAACTTACTCCCCAACCTTATTTGTAGGGTAATATCAAATTCATCTGAATAGCAAATGTCGTCTTCAGAACAGCTCACGCCAACGACGACTTGGTACGTATCATCTGTGTATTCAGATATTTCTGTAATTTGCCCAACATTTCATTACACCTAAATAAACCTTAAATTGTTAAAAAAAAATCTTGAAGTCCTAATGTTTATGTTGGAATTCCAGTAACAGCTCATTGTTAGGCATGTAGGTTGGGTTTATAAGTTCCATTGTATTTAATGTAAAAAACGAATCTACGAGAGCCCATTCTGAAACTGGTCTGTCCAGATTACAAAACCAGGCCCAAATTGTGTTGACCTACAGGTAGTTTTTCTGAGTAAATATTGTAGATAGCGTAGAAATGGTTGGACACAACCTCAAGCTATTGGAGCCTTCTCTTATTTGTGTGCTATGAGTTGTGTGAGCAGAATTCTGCATAACTAATCTAATTGTATAAATTTCTGATGAAGATTTTCAGCATGATATCCCTATGAATGTTGAATGGACATCTAATCCTATACATTCTCATCAACGAGTTATCATTCTAGACCCCAACAGAACAGTATTCCATACTGAAATATTCCCTAAAAGCCAGTTCTCAAATAGCATGCCGACAATGCCACTAAGAGAAGTCTGTCCCTTCATTCTCATCTGGTAACAGAAATTCAGGAAGGCAGCTATTAACTAGACTTATGGGTTACCGGACTGTGAACAAAACTTGAAATTTATGTCGATTAAATTCATTGTGAAAAAATGTGTACAGGCGGCTTGGTGTGATGGAACATCTCGCGACCGAGACCATACAGTCATAACAAAAGGACTCCTTCTCCTCCAGCTCTGAACCCGGGGCCCAGGCAGGTTCCTCGAAGAGCTGTAGCGACCAATCCCTTTGCTGTTGTCCCTACAATACTTCAGTCGCCCTGTACTATGTATTCGCCCTACTATAATTATTGTGCTGTGTTACTATAAGTGTTCTACCTTTATAATTACATCGGGTGTAATTTCAGCAGTCACGTGTAACCTTTCTCCATGCTCATCATGCTCTGTATATTTCATGTTCATATGGGCTCATCGAGCAACCTCATGCATTGCATTCAGAGTCTCTCACTCACGCTACTCTTGTGTAAAATGCCATAGCACATCTGCTGGCGAACGGTCATAAAATATGGTTGCCAAGCCCATCGTGTATCTCACCATATCCCGTCGGGATCCTCCGAATGAGATCTCGTCCTTGTATCAGTATAATTGCCAATTAGACAAAAACAATGAACATCTACAACGTCCATCTCTGACGTCACGTCCGCTCAGACCTCTCGATGTCTGCTCGTTGTTCATTATTTGGAACCAATCGTCATAATGCGCAAACAGCACCGACCGTCACATTCCTTCCGTCTTTTCTGGCCATGCCATGCCAGGCCATTTTTTGCCACGTATCCAGTATTGTTCTTTCAACCAAGCCTTACTATCTTAATCAAAACAATATCATACTTATACTCATAATTAAAAATGATCAATTCCCTTAACTAAATTCAAACAATATGTGTGTACTTTTTTCCTATGTCAAATAATTATTTCTTCAAGTACTTCATTCCCGTAATCACGTGTTATTTACTGTGTAGAGTTGCTGCAACGTTCACTTATAGTCAGCTATACCTTCTTTCACTCTAACCATCTCGATCAGCTGTACTTCACTCAACTCGAAGCTCAACTGTTAGACCCAGAGCATTCATAGAAGTGCTAAATTAACAAGCGAGCTATGTTATAATGGGTGAATGTTCTTAAATAACCTTAACAGACTTCTACGTTAATATTCATGTATTTTTCTACCTAATTATTGTTAGAACATGCCATACCATATTGCATCGTTCGTAAGCACTCATTCTAGTAAGTAGAGTACAGCTCCCATTTCCGTAGTCTGAATGAACGCATGTCTACTCTGCCGCTCGCTGCGGTCGCCAGTACATGCATGGCCTAGACAGCCAGTCTACCACCAACAAGCAGTTGAACAGTACGCAAGCTCTCGCAGCTCCCGTGGCCGTCTCCTGTCGCGGGAGACTGCGCTGGAATAATTCTCGCTGCATTTTGTGGACTCTGTTTAATTCAGCGAATGCACTGCACCACCAACTCTAGCTTCATCCTCTACAACATTACAACGCAAACCCCTGCGCACCTCGCGACCCAGCGCTCACTTCGCACGCCAAGTGCGCTTCATGCAACGCTCCACTCACCCATCACCTTTGACGAATCGACCTGCACGAGACAACCTCAAAACTTCACGGGCACAATCTTCTACCACCTTCAAGACGCATTAACCAAACTCTCCTACCAACTTCACCAGCGTAAGTGCACCATCACCGTGATCAGCTCTGCGGCGTACTCGACATTCCGTTACCTCACCGTTCGGAAAGTATGACCATCATTTCAGTGAACCAACCACGCACCAAGCGTGTGGAATAGTGTGATAGTCGTCGCGTTTTCCTTCTAGCCCTACTCGGCACCGTGCAGTTAGTCGTCGCGTGCCAGGTGTGGGCTCCTTCATCAGCAACCATTCCGTGAGTCACGATATCGGGCGTATCTGTATTATATGTAACACACGGGAATTCCGTGTAGTTCAATGTACATTTTTGTTTATAGTTCATATTTTTTACCGTGATACTATTCATGTGATTTCACTTTTACTACGTGCCCGTTGTTTGTTAGTACTTGTCCTTCGGTGTTTCTATGCCCGTTCCACGATTTCTGCCGTAGTCTTTCTCCTTACTGCAATATGTATTGTAGGACGCGTTAGGTTGTCAAACCCAAGATTTATAAACTGAACAGGTTACCCCGCCACTTGACCAATTTAGGATGGTTCTGCGCGTCTCTATGAAATACGTCAGTTGGTACCTTCGTTATTCGTCGTAGCAGTGTTCGCAGTACTGTACTACTTGTTGCAGCACTATATCTTGTATACTATAAACTATTCCATGGAAATAATTTACTTTGTACAATTTGTATAACATTGCTGAGCTATTCTACGTCCGTGTGTTTTGAATGATCACTGGAAGGCATGTTAACGACCGTGGATTCCAGAGAAAGTGACGGTGGAGTCAGAATGTCGTTTACTGCATGATCAGCAAACACAATTAATGTCCAACAAGCGCTATAAATACACTTCGCTCCATAAATTTAGATTGCAGTCTGTATCCCAAAAAACATCCAACATATTTCAACTGGATGAACTACCAGACTTTAATCCACCTGCTTCAAGTACAAGTCAGTTTACCTCTGCCTGATGGTAAAACTGGTAAGATTACTTATGTATTATTTAGGCCTCAATTGAAGCTTGTTTTTTCATATATGTGATTGTATAACACTTTTCATTGGACAGTGTAAACATAATACGTAATGCAGTCAGTAGACTGTAGATAGGTCAGGTCTGTTGGTTTAGTTTTCCTATGTTGATGTGATTGTGCAATAATAATTTTCAAAGTAGTTTCCTTAGACAGATTTGCAAGTCCTATTTGAATAATAATGTGACACCCTGATTTTTTTTTATAATCTCTGGTCAAGACTAGCCCTGGTCTCTTGTACTTTACTAAATGACAAGATTTTTTAACTTAAAGAAACTTGCCAATGGAAAATACATCCCTCAATTTTGTAAAACATGGGGAGCAATATGGAAATGTCCGACTCCAAAGGGTTTATCATGCTTTGTCATGGTTACTGGGCCCTGATGTTGAAGTTATTTTACATCAGAAAAAATAGCTTGGGTGCTGTGGATGTTGGTTAACTAGGAGTGAAGAAAATATAATTTTAACCATTAGCCAATACAATATACATACAACATTCATTGTTATTTTAGACTATAAAAAAATATATTGGATCTGGCGTGATGTCCCAGACTTGGAAGTGTGAGGAAGCAGGAAATCGGCACGGACATGACATTTATTAATTTTTTCAATAAATGTAGTATCTTGGCTGTGCCTCATGCATACATGGCAGCAAATAGTGGTGAGAGACTGAGAGGTGATGTTCCAGTTGTGCTCTCCTAAATGGTTCTGGAGTAGAGAACGGAAAACATTTTGATGGAAAGTATCCATCACAATGCTCCTCAATTAAGTTACATTTCGTGGTGTAAATTTTTCCGCAGCTACACAACTTATTTAATGCTGTCATAAACTGATCAGCTTATTACAAAATATAATGGAAATATTACCTAATGATAGCAGATGTTTGAGTACAAAACTTCATTCAATAACTATTTATGATTCCTGCAAGGGTTCCTGTCGAGTTGAATGATGAATATAGTCATTGTGATGACACTTTGTAATTGCTGGTAGATTTTGTTAGCTATCAGTTTTCAGGTTGACCAAAACCAATAGCAGTTTCAGTCCCCCTTACAATTTTATTATTAAAGATCAATTTGAAATTGAAGCTCCAGGTCTCCATCAGCAGAGATTTTTTTTCACCTATGTGAAGACCATATTTCATGATGATATTCATGTGACAGTATGCATAAACAATATTGCTGGAGTTACTCCTATATAATTTAGTTTCAGGTGTTCTTTTTTTCATTTGAAACCCACATACCTACTGTTAGCATCTTACTGTCTTGTGTGGGCATATAAAATTGTGAGCATGATGATAAATAGTGGATCTTCATATCTAGCCCATCAATTATTTATCCTAATTTACACTAACTGCCCATTGTTCAATTTCCATGTAAATACACTGAATAAATATACGCAACTGACAATAATCAAATTTCAGATAAAATTATGGGGATAGTTGTCAGTAAAAGTAATATACTGTTAAGTAATTGATGGTATCTAGAAAATTATCATAAATTGGTTGCTCCTGGTGAAATGTTCTATATCTGCATGGCCCTGCTAACGTTTTCCCTATGTATCGAACCATATCAACAAAAAAATAAATACCAAGTTGCCAAAATCTGCCATAGTACAAACCTGCAAACCTAAAGGTTTGCAATTCAGCACACGGAATTGTGCCTCAACACCTTTTTACTGTTTAGCTAGCTCACCTCCGATTACACTCCTCTATCAGATACAGATACAGACACTAGGCCGCATCCCCCAGAAAGCGGGATGGCCGACGGCAAAGCGCACCTCACACCCTCATACGCTCGCAGTCACATAACTTGGCCCTTTTGTGCTAGAGGGTCCGGCCGGTACCCCCGCAACATACACTCTGGGTTACGAGTGCAGTCCGAGAATCCGTTGTCAGCAGCAGGGCCTGACAGTTTTCACTGGTTTACCCCTGCTGCGTCATAATAGCCGGGCCCCCATCACCCACGACCATCCCGACAAAGGGATGCCAAGGGCGGGAAAGCCCATCAGAGCAGCGTCAAAATCAATAATTCACAATCATTCTCTACTCACGCCTGTTCATTGCACGCTCTCTCATCCCCTCCACATTCATGTCTCTCCTTTCTAACGCCTGCTTCACACCATCCATCCACCCAAACTTCGGTCTACCTCTAGGCCTGCGACCACTCTCCTCCGAATTCATCACCCTTTTCACCAATCTCCCTTCATCCATCCTCTACATGTCCCTGATCCATCTCAGAACAAGCGAATCCACTCTGTCCTCCAACTTTTTTACCATCTCTGTTCTAATTCGAACCACGTCGTTGGTGATCCGGTCTCTCAGCGTTACTGCAGCTATGCTCCTAATAATATTAAAATTAAACCGAGACATGTAATAAAAATACTCATAAGGTGGAGATACTAAAAAAAATGAAATTATATAAAAATATTCTAGGTTTTCTATCGAAAATGAACACACAAATGTACCTGGCTATCAGCCCAATGCAGTTTAATGATGCTATGCATGTTTTCCGTGAAATGAAATGCAAAGACCATAGGCATGCAATTCACGGATTTGCTGTTTTCTAGCACATGATGAAGGGAAATTTCTTAGTGTTTTCTGCATACATTCTATTGAACATGTTGACACTCACGACCACTGAAATACATGTAAATTATATCAACAAGAATATTTCCTCGACTAAGGGAAATAATTTGATATTCGAGTGAGTTGTTGAGAACTGTGTGGATTTTTGACCAACATTAGCTGTGTGCTGCTTTGAAACGCTGCCACTAATGCTGCTTTGCCGCTCAATGCTTTAAACTTGACTGAATTTGAGCAGCGTGGCCCACATCAACCTTATTCAAAAGTCGTACAGCGGCCTTCTACTGCGTTATTGTTGATTGCGCTGCTCAGCTGCTGGGCGTGCGTGCATGTGATAATCTTAAAGGTAAACACACACATGAATGTTATGAGTCATCACTGAAATGATCATGACTACTAGGCAGGCGTGGAGTGCAATAATGACGTGAATGATTTCTGTCGCATGATTTAATTTAACACTGCATTTGACACTTGAGATGCATGGACACGTGAGCTTGTGTTGGCCTTATTTTCAATGACCCTTTTTATTGGTTATTCGTCGTTAAGTTCATTTTGCATTATTATTAATAATTCACTTCACTTGAGTCCCACGTGGTTTGTGGATTCAATGTATTATGCACTTCATTGGAAATGTTGATATTTAAGTTCAATTGAAAATTTGAATGCGTTGGACAATGTATCTTTGTGCACGAGTTTGATTATCTCCACAAATGGAATGATTATTTGATTCACTAAACTTGCACTTGCTTAAGATTGCACATAATTTGACACGATTGCGACTCGATGCATTGTAATAGAAAATTCAAATCTTATAATTGAAGTAAAATTTTGAATGAAGTTCACAGCACACATTGGTATTTACTGTTATGAGGTTGTTCCTGCTGCCAAACCCGTAAAATTTTCGTTGACTCCAGGGGCCGAGTCGCAGGCATCCAGGAATGCTCTGGTCCGGGCGTGGCTATCTGGTTGCCTGTACTGTGGTATGCAGGCCTCTACGTACAGTTGAGTCACGTGGTCCAGTCAGATGCTTAAGTCATAATGCCATTTCTGGGTAATTTTGAATGTTGAAAGGTTTGAATGATGTTCATTATTGGAGCTGAAGCACTCTATTTTACTTAAGTCATCTCCTTAGGTCTGTTTTAATTGAGAATAGTTTTAAGGGGTCACCAGTTAGGGTATCACCTGGGTAAATTTTAGGGTTTGACTTTGAAGATATTGACCCAAGGAGGTGAAATTACGAGAGAATTCATGTGTAAATTTAGTTGATTGGTGAGATCTGATATAATGCAATCCAAATTGTAGCACCACATAAAAAAATTCAAATAGACATTTTAATAGACGGACACACGACAGTGCAAGTCGTGATTTATTACTTTAAACGACCAATTAGATAAATGTAATCACAACCAAACATAATGGGGGCGAGAATATCATCGATACGAGTTAATTAAAGCAATAAATAGTGTAGTCTCCGGCCATCGTGGTTGGGTTTTTGTGTCACTCTGGCACAGGACAGGAGAGGTGACAAAAACTTGTTGTCGTGGTGAGCCTGACGGACAAGAAGAAAAAAGGGAACACTTAACTTACAGTTGTCGTAGAACTTGTAAAATGCCATAAAAAACTAAACTCAGCTAAAACAACACGATCAACGACACTGATCGAACACAAGAGTGCAGGGTGCATTAGAATGTGAGCATTACCTTGAGAACCTATTGTTGTCTCTGATGGAGGCTGAATGAGGGTTAGCCTAGCCGTCGGGCCTGAGCCTCTGGCCTTGCCCACGCGTGATTGGCTACAGCCAGACGGGGCAGACTGCTGATGTGGCTGTGCCAATTATTCGCTATTTCTAATGCAAAACCTGTCTCTACACATTTTCAACGGTATAGATGTTGCTATTTTTGATTATGGCTGGTAATGAACAAAAATTAATACTATAACTTGTCTGTAATTCTTAATTTGATTTTTTTTTATCCTAGACTTAGCATTTAAGATCCCTGTGCCGCTTTCCATTATGCTGATTTTCTCGCGTCCACTCCTTGTTGCCGCTCTTAGCGCTGATTGGTGGGGCCAAATCCTTGTTGTTGAATGGTTCCTTGCAGTATATGCCAGTTACTTTGAGCTGGAGTCCCGCACTGCTTTATTGCAAGTTGACGTGAGGAGGTATTCCCGCCACCAGAGGGAAAACTGCAGTTGACGTGCGGAGGGATTCCCGCCGCCAGAGGGAAAACTGCATTTACGACACATTTACAATAGGCGTTAATACAATGGTCTAAAATATAATACCTATCCTCAAAGAAATACAATATTTACAGAAAGTGAACTGCGCGACAGCTGACGTGATGGAGAGCAATGCGGAACTCGACTTCGCGAGCCCATACATAGTCTTTTCTGTCGTGCTCGCCAGCGCACTTTTTACAACGTTGAGGTGTATGTGGCTGGCAGTATGCGATGACGTGGCCGTATTCAAGGCATTTTTTTGCACAATGGGAGCCATGTTGCAACTGGGTAGGTTTTAGTTCTTCCTTGTTCACCCGGGATTACTATGAATTCCGGTGCGTCGTGCCCTGGGAAGGTAGGTTGGTATGCAGTAGAACTTGCGTTACGTGATTTTATCCATGCTGCTTGATGGACTTAGGTTACTCCGTAATCCTCAACTAAACCTTCAGAAAAATCACTGAGGTCGGTTGTAGGTGTGAAACGGGTGGTGTATGTAATTCATTTGATATCTTTGAAGGACAGATGTATTTCAACTGTAATTTTGAGTTTGTTTATGTGGGTAATCTTTTGTATAGCGTTACTTTGTTCACGTTCTATGACGTAGGCCAGATATTTCTTTCTTTCGGGTTGAATTCTTTCGGTTTTCCTCCAAGTAGTTCGGTGAGTGACTCCACCATCAGAAATGAAGTAGTTGAAAAGGCAACTTTGCTTGCACCACTTTCGTTGAACGCAATGTGGAAGTGGGTGGAGAATGGTGCCGGTCTTTTCTCCTGGGTAGGAGGGTCATTCTGGGAAGAGCGCATCGAGACTACAGCCTCTCGTCGCCCGACCCCGTGATCTATCTGGTATTGGAGGATCGCTCTCTCCGTCCCCTTTTCTGGGCAATCTCTATGTCCGGTGGGGTGTCCGTCTACTTTGCAGTAAAAACAGTGCTGCTCCTCGGACTGGCATGACTGGGGCTCTTCCCTTTTGTCGTGGTCGACCTGGGAGCAGTATTAGCATCTTTGTTTACCTCAACAGTTTCCTCATGTATGTCCGTATTTCTGAATTTTATAACATTGCATCGGACGTCTCTCAAATGGTGTAACCTTGGTTTTGGTGGCGCAGAAGGGAATGTCTAGATATTTAGGCGGAGTAGTGCAGTTGAATTTTAGTATTAGGGCTGTGGTAGTTTCTCTCCTTGGTGTGATCTTTGGTGCGATTTTCGCTTCGGCAACGCAGTCTTCGTATTGACCGAGTCTGGTGATGTACTCCTCAATTTCCTCCGGGATATCTTCAACGTGTATCAAACCTGAACTTGAAGAAAAAGTCTGGTGTAGCACTATTTTGCATGGCTTCTCACATAGTCTAGTTTTGGAGAGAATTGTGTCACTTTGAAGTTTCGTTTCTACTCTGATAGCAAAGCCTTCGTCGCCGCTGGTGGCGACGCTCAGGACTGGGCGGCCAGTGAAAGAGCCCAGCTCTTTTCGCAGAGTGTATCGACAAATATCCGGTCTGTCGTTGGCGTCGAACGCGATCTTTACGTATTCCGGAAAGGTATGCCAATTGTTGAAAAAGTTATGTTTATTGAATGGCGTGTGCTGCTTCCTCCTTGCAGCCCTCAGAGCTCGGTTGGGGTTTTTGTGTGGTGAAGAGTTGTCGAAGTGTCGTCGGACGTAGAGGTAGAGGTACTACCGTTATTTGGGGTTCTTTAGTTTGTTGGTTC
The DNA here is from genome assembly GCA_016164225.1 of Gammarus roeselii. Classification (NCBI taxonomy): domain Eukaryota; kingdom Metazoa; phylum Arthropoda; class Malacostraca; order Amphipoda; family Gammaridae; genus Gammarus; species Gammarus roeselii. The sequence goes on along the minus strand of SDVV010015940.1, from coordinate 3,521 downwards.
TTTACTAATTCGTGGATATGGAGAAAATGGCATTGACATGACCCTCGAGCCTCGTTATACGGTCGTCAGTTGTGCTAGGTTCTGCGACAAAAACTTCTGCTTCCTTCTCAGAGAGGCCGGTCGCTTGGCTAAGTAGATTCCTGATTTCCTGGACGTTCCTGGTTAACTCGTCGATGCGGTTGTCTCTCCGGTCGTCTTCGGCTGATGTGGCACTGGTCAACTTGGAAAGGCTGACGTTTTTGGCTGATGGAATCTTGGTTGTCATTGCTCTGGAGGGGACGCTGGTCCCGCCTAAATGTTTTTATTTCTACTTTCCATCGTCCCCCTGGTTCGCGCCAGAGGCCAGGGAGCTCACTTTGGAGGCCTCTTGACCGGCTCTACCGATGTTGGGCTACGTTAAATTTAAAGTATCGCAAGCAATGCAAGCAAACCTGCGGTTTATTGTCCCAGCACAAACTAGGGACCAGTCTGTACTATGAAGAAGGTTCTCGGTTTGTTATCGGCACGGAAACAAAAGCGATTTCCTCTGGAAAATAAAATCATGACACATCACTGGAACGGGACAAGAAACTATTACAAAGTAACGTACTGGGAAATTAACGGGGCACGTGGAGGTTCCCGTGCGGGCTATAATAACGTCGCTCCCAACACGACACTGATCGGTCTTTGAATTGCCTAGTGCAAAGTTATATGGGTTGATGAGAATGTCAAGTCTTTTTTTCGGGCAAGAGATTTCACTGTACCGAAGGAATCCAGCAAATTATATAAGAGACATGGCTATAAATCTGATGCTAATATGAGAAGTTTTCTTTCCAAGCAACCTTTGCCTAATGCGCAGCGTCTGAACCGTCATTGGTTTCTTGTGGACTTTTTTCTGCCTATCAACTTTTTCAATGCTTCCAAAACTATCTTGGGGAGAGGGTGATCCATGGGATTATGTCCTTCTTAAAGACTGTGAACCCACTTCAAACTGAAGTATGCTGCCTCTAAGAGTTACTCATTCGAACAGATTGAGCAACTGATGCAAAGTAAGACCCAACTGCACGGGATCCCCTGGGAACTGTTGGATTTCTTTTTCCTTGCTGGCCCATCGTTGCTTAGTTTGGAAGCCAAGAGCGTACATGTATGCGGTACTTGGTTGATGGAACTACACAACCAGAAAGGGAAGAGTGCCTGCCAGGTCCCTCAACTCAGGAGATCTCAGAGATTCCAGTCCAGTTCCACTCAAATATTCCGTGAGTCATTCTCAGTATACTTCATGTCTAAGTATGCTGATTATGTCCGTGTGCTCATCGAGCAACCACATGCTATGCATTCCGAGTTTCTCACACACGCTACTCTTTTGTAACGATGCATAGCACACACACACACACACATGTGCTGGCGGCAGTCATTAAGTTAGGATCAGCGTGTATTTCATAATATCCAGTCGGAAACCTCCCTAATGAGATCTCGTCCTTGTCACACTGTAATTGCCAATTAGCCGAAAATGATAAACATCTACAACATCCATCTCTGACGTCACGTCCGCCCAGACCTCTTGATGCCGGCTCGTTATTCATTATCCAGATCCAATCGCCAAAATGCGCAAACAACATAACCGTCACATCCTTTCCGGCCATGCCAGGCTATTGTTTTGCCACGTATCCATAATCGTTCTTTCAACCAAGCCTTACTAACTTGAGCAAAATAACATCATACTTTTACTCATAGTTAGAAATAATCAATTCCTTTAACTAAATTCACAACAATATCAGTATAATTATTTCCTACGTCAAATCATTACAATCTTCAAGTACTTCATTCCGAATAATCACGTGTTATTTACTGTGTACAGTCGCTACAACGTTCACTTATAGTCGGCTATACTTTTTTCACTCTAATTCTCTCGCTCGGCTGTACTGCACTCAACTCGTAGCTCAGCCGTTGAACCCAGAGCATTCATAGAAGTGCCAAATTAACAAGCGAGCTATGTCATAATAGGTTGATGTTCTTATAAAATATCAACAGTCTTTTACGTTAATATTCATTTATTTTTCTTATTTAATTGTTGTTAGAACCTGCCAAACCATATTTTATCGCATTCCTGTACGTAGAGTTCAGCTCCCATTTCCGTACGTCTGTATGTGCGTATGTCTACCTCTGCTGCTCGCTGCGGTCGTCTACTCATGCACGGCCCAGCTAGCTAGCTCGCACAGTCGGTCTCTCACCAGCTACGGAGCAGGCAGGGTGCCAACGGCCCTGCAGGGGTCGCCCGTTACTCATAGGGCACCCCGAAACACTTAGTCCTTCACACCGTCACCGATATGAAGCACGCAATCCTCTACCGTCACAAACTCAACCGTCTCCACGATCATCCGAATCCGGTGAGTGACTTATTTCTTCTACTTTGCATCACTCACCACTCCCGAGTCGTCTCGGGAGTTCCTTCATCGTCTGAGACTGCTCACCATGGAGCACCTCGCGACCTAGCGCTCATCACATCTACCAACAATTATCAGTCCTCCGCCACATCTCAACCGCGCAGTCGGTACACTAACACTACAGGGTAAAACGGAGAATTTAATACGTGACGTCAGCATCATGTGTTCTGACGTCATGGCCCCGCCCTGCCTACCCGTAACGTCACTGGAGCACCACAGCGAATATTGGCATATCCAGGCTAGTCATTTTAGGTTAGAAATTTGTGGGCATTCAAGTAGTTTATTTTCATTTAATATATTTAAACAAGCCATCAACTTGATGAACAAATATTCAATATTTCATATTGGTCACAATTTTTGAGCAAACACCAACCAATTAATTACAACAAATCAGTTTATAAAGGTCAGAAAACTTTTTTCTCAGATGGCTGAAATAACAAGTTGAAACTTTGTTTACTTTTCGTGTGTGTTTCTTTGGTAAATACTTTGATGTTTTACTTTTGTTGTACATTGGTCAGTAGAGATAATTGTAAATCTATGGAGATCAGAGGTATGTTTTGACGAAATCAGTATTGTTTCATTTTGAAATAATCGAATTTTAGGACTCCAATATTCTTTAATTGTTGTATAAATCTGGGAGCAAAGCTTTTCTTATGCATTTTTCATAGAAACTCGCATCAAAATAAGCCAAACACATTCGCGCGTTGTTCAAATTAAAGGCATCCCGACGGCTGGTAGCCAGCAGCCAACATTTCCTAATGGTGTCTGATTTAGGAAACCTAAAAAACTATTTTAGGTTCTCGGTTCCTACAACCGTGCACTGCACAGCGAGCCATAATGAAACTAGTTGCTTTACGAGTTTAGGTAACAAATAAATAACCAAACACCGATTAGCCGTTTTGGCACCAGTGACACCAAACAAGCAATTACGCGGACGCTGTCATAGGTAAAAATCGTTGTAATGAAATTAGCAGCACAATTAGCAGCTGGTGATAATTTGTCCGGTTTACTACCTTGGTCTCACCAACCTATCGTCACCGCTGCACATCTCATTCCGCACGCCAACTGTGCTCCGAGCAACGCGCTACTTCGCTCACC
>SDVV010015939.1:0-14388 GCA_016164225.1 Gammarus roeselii | reverse complement strand
GACTGAGCGCAGTGTTCTCATTTGTCCATACATGTATGGCTCAGGGACTGAGCGCAGTGTTCTCATTTGTCCATACATGTATGGCTCAGAGACTGAGCGCAGTGTTCTCATTTGTCCATACATGTATTTCTCAGAGACTGAGCGCAGTGTTCTCATTTGTCCATACATTTATGGCTTAGGGACTGAGCGCAGTGTTCTCATTTGTCCGTACATGTAAGGCTCAGGGACTGAGCGCAATGTTCTCATTTGTCCATACATGTAGGGCTCAGGGAATGAGCGCAGTGTTCTCATTTGTACATACATGTATGGCTCAGGGATTCAAAATTTATTTTTTCCAAGTACTCCAATATATCTGCATATAATTGTGCATAAAAAATTGATTTGATTTCGGGTCAAGGTTATTCATGCCCTTATTCCGTCTGCAAATATAATTGTTTACACAAAATATGAGAGCGGAAGGAGAATTTTATAATATTGCTGAAGCTGGTCGCTTCTTATAGATTTGCAGGGTGTTTATAAAGTTTTAAGTCATTTGAACGCTCTATGCAATCGACATTTAAAACATTTTCAACTTTGGAATATTTGGATATATTGAAAAAAATGGACTTTACATAGTTTCATGCATCAAATGGCAAAAGGAAAATTTCAGTTTCGAAAGTGCACCCAGTCTCATGAGCACATATCTGAGCACATATTTGAGCACATATCTGAGCACATATCTGAACCCTTCGGATGAAGCTGGCAACTACACCTCGAACTGTTTCCTTGCTCATTTTTGTCGCGACTTTGCGTAGCCGTTTCTTCGGGTAGGTTGCGTTCATGGACGATGGATTCCATCTCCCCCCAAAGCCAAGAGTCGAGTGGCCTGAGGTCGGACCAATAATCGAGCAAGGACTAGTTCGTTCGGCTGCCTACTACTCGCTCCAGAAATTTGTGCCATGGAAATATGAGACACTCTTTAAAGTAGTGAGCTGGCGGACCATCTTGTAGATAGCAGAATTCCTTCAGCCTTACAGCTGGCCTCAATTGTTGCCAGCTGTTAGGTCAGACATAAATGAGTAAGAAAGAGTTCGATGTGCAATTGCCAGCTTCATCTGAAAGGTTTATAAGAATGGGTCCGATTTCGAAGCTGACATTTAATTTATGTCATATTGCACAGTAAAACATGTCAATTCCACTTGTTTTCCTTTTTTTCAAAAGATTAAAAGTCGATTTTATGGAACGTTGAAATTCGCAAGACTTCATGACGCACTCTTTAATCGATTTTCCTGTGTGCTTCCTGAGTGGCTACAAAAGCAGAGTTATTATTGATGAGATAAGTACATTGCTGGCACGGATGGGGCTTCCAACAGGGCAGCATTCAAGAGTATTTCTTAGCGGCAAGTCTCCAACAAGCCAGCCGGTACCCAAGAGTGTGAGTGAGGAAGGGTAGAGAGAGGAAAGTTCTGGTTTCGTTTAGACCGGCCTGTGCAGCTTGTCGGTTTCATCGTCACCCTTCCCGAAGTCCTAGGCACACGGCTTAAAGTAAGTTACAGGTCCGGGACCTAATACCTAATTCCGCCTACCCACAAGGTGTGCCCCCTGCTCATGGGTTCACCTCGCCTACCAACAAGGTGGGCTCATAGATGTACTGCGGCTACCAGAAAAGAGGGACCCATCCCATGGGTGTACCCCTGTTTACGAGTAGTCCCCGGCCTCCATTTTAAGCGGTAGAGCAAGGTGCGTAATCCGGGTTCTCCCAAAGGTAAGGATTGTAAATTATTCGTTGAAAACCTTAATTAGAAATTTCTTAGCATTTTTATGCCTTTACACAGAAGCGTATAGAAGAGGTGTGACACACCCCCCATACCCCCTCCCCCTTCTCCGACACCAGCAAACTATGCATGTCGGCATAGACTTTTACCTCTCTCATCACATAGGATCCTAAATAATGTATTAGGGTTTCACGTGAAAGACGAAACGTTCGCTGCGAGCGACGTGAGAGTGAAAGGTTGCACACCGCTTGATCTGCCCCTGGTGGTGTGTCATAAAAGTCTTTAACAATCTCTGTTGGAGGCCACTCACCTTTACAGAGTAGATAGGGAGTCAAAGGTGGCGTTAGAACTCAGCCATTCATAAACCATCTCCCCTCACGTCTATTTATTGCCCGCTCTCTCTCTCTCTGATGCCTCTTCTTCCTAATGCCTACTTCACGTCATCCATCAACCAAATTTTCGGTCCTCCTCAAGGCCTACGCTCACTCAATCCGCTTTCATCACGCTTTCACCAATCTACCATCATCTTTCCACGCCTTATTTTCGAATCACCTCAGAACATGAGAAACTACTCTATCTTCTAACTTCTTTATAACCCCGTTCTAATGTGATCAGCTTCTCTCATACGACCTCATAAGGCTTGCCAACGAATTCGCCAACGAATTTTGGTGGCCTCACCAAAGATGGGATATCAACAAGATGATAAAACCGATCCATCTCCGAGCAAACAAAAATTATCCCAGAACTAGAAACCAAGACAACCGCAACGACTTGATGAACTGAAGAGGATATTACTGAAATATAGACGACTCAGACGTAAGCTGATAAAAACCTTCAAATATCAAAATATTTATACTACAACAAGCCTCGAAGCGCACTGTGTTAGAGATTATCATCAATGAAATACAAATAAATGGGCATAAACTTCAGTTCAAATCCAACAGAACATCAGCAGAAGCAAACCTATTTCCAGTCAAGATACTATTACTCTGAAACCGTTTACCACATGGTGTGATAAGCAGTACCAACATCAACACATTCAAAATCCATTAGAACTACAAAAACAGACCCACAGATGGAGGCGACTTCTGTTGAAGCATTGCAGCGGTTCGTAGCACTGAAACTTCGCAACACATCTTGGCTGGGATAGAATAACTAGAAAGGAAATTTCTGCCCCTCTAATGCCTGCTAATTATAATATACTGCAATACTATTGATCCTATCCCTCAGTGTCATGTCGGCCATGCCTCTTAAACATTTCATCGCAAAAACATTCAACCTTGTTCTCATTCCGCTCTCGCCCCCCTCCCCGTCAAAATCCCAGCAGAGGACAATTTGGACAATTACTTCCTCGTGCAACTCTCAATTTCCTTCGAAGATCCTGTTGCTCATTAAACTCTTCAGTGTACACCAATGGTACAGTCAATAGGCGACAGGCAATGGCGTCAGCGAACATGACTCTCGGACGTGACGTCAACCAATCGTTAATATTTATTTCTGACTACACTTTAGAAAATTGACATGAGCATACCCCGCGCAAACACAGGCGATCAGCTGTCAATCAACCCATGTACTGGGAATGAGGACTGCAGCAAACGAGTAACACTAGCATGAGTATCGAACTAACACAATATTTTTATGCTGTTTTTCTTGTTAGAGAATCCGACTGTTCTTAATCCTTAGGATATCCGACTGTTCTTAATCCTCAGGATATTCGACTGTTCTTAATCCTCAGGATGTCCGGCTGTTCTTAATTATCATGATCTCCGACTGTTCTTCATTCTCAAGATATCCGACTGTTCTTAATCCTCAGGAAATCCGACTGTTCTTAATCCTCAGGATATCATAGCGGAAAGAAAAATTTAGGCCCTCTAATTTTTCTAATTAAATAGAAAAATTGAAAGTAACAAAATCTGCAAGTCCAGACCAAGTTCATCCCAGAATACTGAAAGAGACTAAGAACGAAATTGAAGAACACCAATTAAATATTATGCACCCAGTATCTCACAAATAACACTTGCCCCTCTCAATGAAAAGAGGCCAATGTTATTCCATTTCTAAAAAAAGGGAACAGAAAGTGTCCCGGCAATTACCGACCAATTAGTCACACCTCAGTCATTGGGACAAAATAATAGTAAGTTCGATAACGGACAAAATTACAGAATTCTTAGAATCAAACCAGTTTATAGGTGACTCTCAGCATGGCCTTAGCCACAATCGTTCCCTTCTTATTTCCTTCTAACACACCTGCTGTTTTTTCACGTATATAATTCAAATACACACTATCATTTTTGTTGACTTTCAAAATGCTTGTGATGAAGTCCATCACAAACGCTTAGTTGGCAAATTGCACAGCATCGGTATTCGAGATTAATACCTTAGGTTCAGTTCTCATCGTAATATTCCTAAACGATCTTGGGAGCGACGTACTCTCGAACATTAGCAAGTTAGAACGATCTTGGGAGCGACGTAGTCTCGAACATTAGCAAGTTAAAACGATCTTGGGAGCGACGTAGTCTCGAACATTAGCAAGTTAAAACGATCTTGATAGCAACGTATTCTCGAACATTAGCAAGTTAAAACGATCTTGGGAGCGACGTAGTCTCGAACATTAGCAAGTTAAAACGATCTTGATAGCAACGTAGTCTCGAACATTAGCAAGTTAAAACGATCTTTATAACAACGTATTCTTGTACATTAGCAAGTTAAAACCATCTTAATGACAACGTACTCTCGAACATTAGCAAGTTAGAACGATTTTGAAAGCAACGTACTCTCAAACATATGCAAGTTCGAAATAAGAAATGATAAAATAATAAAATAAAGTGTTAATGATCTATAAAATGAATAATCATCCACCAACCCCAAGCTATTGTTTTGACTGTAGTTTCTCAAAATGTCACGACCTGAAACAGCTGATCAATGCCACCTGACTGAGAGAAGGCCTGTAATGATTATTGACGGCATTTGACCGTTGATTGTAAAATGACGTCACCTCACTCAGTCTACAGAGTTATCGCACCGATGACCGTAAGATGAGCACGATGTCTGTCGATCTGGTGGGTTCCAACTAATTTGTTTCTTTGACGCACTAAACGAGTCATAACTTCTTTATTGATTAAAATGCCGTTGAAGTATCAATAGGAGTAGTATCACAAATAAGAAGACGCCATAACCGTGATACAACTCTTATTAATATATATGTAAGTCACGTGATGACGACATTGAACCAGCAAGCCCATAAGCAAGGCTTTGTGTCGTCGTGCTGTCAGTATTGCTACAGGTCTTATCCAAGTATTGTGTCGTGTGTGTGTGTTACTGGTGATAAAGTTTGCAGGGTGGGTGTTATCTTCTCGGAACATATGTAGTATGTACCGCTGACGATGTAACAATATACTGCCATGAGTGTAAATAATTGTCATGTACTTATTCACCAGAGCCTATACGAAAAGTCGTATTCCACGATCTAGACCATTGATGGTGTCATGCGTTCTCAGTCAAAGTACAATTTGAAACATAGTATAAACGATATTTTCGCTCCTACCATATCCTGCATTAGTGTGTTACTCATCAGTAGAACCCGCATGATTAACACAGAACCAAGATTAACGGTTATTCAGTTATCTTTTTCAAAAGAAGTCGACTAAACGTCTCTCGCGGTCAGCCTGAGCATGAGAACCAACTGTGAACAAACTACCACTTCAACTTCCTTAGAAGCCCTTTCAGTGTGTTCGTTGCTTCTCGATACACTTTTGACAAAATTTGACCCAAATTTAAATATTAAAGCATTTACCTAATTTGCATTGCCTTGACAACAAGATCACATCACTACGTAAGATCAGGTTACGTAAAAATTCCATGAGCTATAAGTAAAAGAAGTTATTTGAAAGCAATAGAACGGAATCCATTATGCCATTTGTAATAGGGATCAGTCCGTCCGACGTCAGGGAGACAAGGTACTTACGGATTGCAAGTCTCCGTGCAGTCTTTTTATTGGGTATATGCAGCGCTAGGGCGCAAATTTGTACCTACATAGATACAATTTTCAAACACTTTGCCCTATTTTCTGGAGATGACTGTTGTCAAAGTAGTGCGGAACAGTATCTAGGTAGAGTAGCATGCCCAGCACTGACCGCACGTGCAGTCTTTACCCTTTGATGTTGGTCGTCTTGATACCAGCATCAAGGTCTGATACCCTAATTTTAGTCTTTTAAGAACAAAATTTGTTATTGGACCACTTCAAATGACGCTCCAAGATCCAGTATCCCGCCTCGGCCAATGAATTTGAGCAAAAATTCTTTGTATTTTGTCATTGCACGTTCTGCTGATGAAATATATTGCTCACATATCCTGGATACAATGTTCGTGAACTTCCGTGGAACCCTTGGCCAAAGAGAATAAACAACACCAAAAAGCGCAAGCAGGAGGGGTTTGATGTATCCAAGTTGATGTACCCTCAGGGGGACAGGCCAAGGGTTAATAATAAATTACTTAGTCAACATTGTAATTTCATGTTACAGTGTAATATCTCAAAATAGTCTCCCAATGAGTAGGAGCATTTACATATAAGTGTAATGTAACACTAGCTTTACTTTAATAGGGATGTTGATGCTTCCTCTTGGCGATCAGACCTAATGACGGACGAACTCATAAAGAAGAGTTTGGTGAAAACATGCTCGTGTTTTAATAGTACATGAATTTTTATTTCGTCATATTAAAAAAATTGTACCTGCAAATTTGTAACGCTTGAAACATGAAACGCTTGTGTTGAACAGTATATAGTAAAATATGTCGTTTTATTAAGATGTAATGCCTTATAGATTATTAAATGAAACACATATACCTACTTGTAATAAACTAAGTAAAGATAAATCATATTACATGGAACACAAATGCTAGAGAAAATATACAGACTTGAGTACTAAACGAATATAATTGCGGGTAATGATGAAACGATACCGTTAATTTGGACTTGTTATATAGTCATTCATTGGCAATATTTTCATAGAGTTCGATGTTAAACATCATGTGTTTATTTATATTACTGTTGAAGCAGACTTCAACAGTAATCGTCATTCACTGATATCATGACGTCGAACTTCAGCTGGCAGCAGCAGGCACCTGCTGTCATTTCAATAATTGTTTGTTTGTTCGATGTTATCAGTGGGAGGGGTGTCTAACATATTCGTGTTATACATAGTAGTGTGTAACATACTCGTGTGTATCATTCTCGTGTGTAACATACTCGTGCGTAATATACTCGTGTGTAATATACTCGTGTGTAACATACTCGTGTGCAACCTACTCGTGTGTATGATACTAGTAGTAGTGTGTAACATACTCGTGTGTATCATACTCGTGTGTAACATACTCGTGTGTAACATACTCATGTGTAATATACTCGTGTGTAACATACTCGTGTGTAACATACTCGTGTGTATAATACTTTAATATAGTATGCTGTTGTGTAGTATACTCTTGTGTAACATGCTCGGGTGTAATATACTTTGGTGTAGCATGCTCGTGTTTATGATACTCGTGCGTAACCTACTCTTGTGTAATATACCCGTGTGAAATATTATCCGCTGATAAGGGATGTAGTATAAGGGACGTCAGTAGTACACTCATTCGCTGCATTGCCGATTGTAATGGAATCAGGTATGATGGATTCGATCGCACTCGTAGGTTTTGATAGTTTTGAATTAAAGCGTTGAAGATTCAACTACCTCGATGCAGGTTATCAACCTAAGAAATCTCAACTCCCTCCTCAGGAACCCTTATATTCCTCAACGCAAACCCTAATTTGCCTCGAAAGGAACCTTTTTATCCCTCATCACGAATCCTTACATCCCTCTTACAAAACCCTAACCTCCCTCAACACGAGCCCTTCTTTCCCTCAAAAAAACTTTTTTATCCCTCATTACGAAACCTTATTTCTTTAATCGTAAGTTCTAATATCACTCATCACGAATCCTAATATCGCTCATCAAAAACCCCACACCCCTCATCACGGATCCTAATATCGCTCATCAAAAACCCTACACCCCTCATCACGAACCCTATACCCCTCATCACGAACCCTACACCCCTCATCACGAAACCTAATATCGCTCATCACAAACCCTACACCCCTCATCACGAAACCCATTATCGCTCATCAAAAACTCTACACCCCTCATCACGAATCCTAATGTTGCTCATCACGAACCCTACACCCCTCATCACGAAGTAAAATTTCGTACGTCAGGAACCATTATATCCCTTATCAGTAACGGTCTCGTCTAGTAGTGTCTGAGATACCACGAAAGTTGTTATCCGTCGCTCGTGCTCAACACTGACGCGCTGTTATCAGTTCTCACGGCTCTGTTATCATGGGACCATGATGGTCGGGGGGGGGGGGAGCTGCATGCTAGCAGCACTAGCTTTGATGAAGTCAAAAATGTTCGCTCATTCTTCCATCTAATGACAAATCCCTCAAATAAGGGCAAAAGGAATGGAGAGTACATTTTAAAGGTTCGTACTACGAACACAATTTTTTTTCATTTGTTAAGATATACGTAAATTGCTCAATGTGGCATATGTAAATTGCAATGCAATTTGCGTATATCATATTGTGACTAGAAAAATATATGATGGAAAACACTTTCAATTATTTCTAACGATTTTTTTTTTTCTAATCGGAATACTTAAGTGTACAAGCGCTAAAGCCAAAATTGTTTCTAGTGCAAACGTCACCTTTCCTAGTAAGTGGCTGGTGCCATTCAGGGATAACATTGGAGACGGTGCAGAACCTTGGTTTACACGGGAGGATGCACCATCCTCGGCTAGCAAATTGAACTTTTCTTCCCTAGTATGAAATGAAGACTCCTATTTTCCAATCCGTAAATCAATTGCGTGTACGACCATCAGACCAACAACGATGCAGTTCCTTCACCCGCGCTCAGACCGCTTCCTTTGCTGATTAATTGGTACCCTTCAAACAGGATGCGCTATCAGGTGGTGGCCATCCCTCTTGGGCACGTTATTGTATCTAGAAATAATATCCAAATACTTTGCCCGATCTTCTGGCGATGAATTTGGACAGAAAGCATATATTTTGAGTACGTTGCATCATTCTGGATCTCATGGGATCCATCCTAATAATCAGATAAGAGCAGCTGTTGTGAAGTGGCCAAAGATATTCGACCTTTCTACCACTTCCTGCGCTTTGGTAGGAATGTCTCCGTTTATTTCATGTCCGTGTATTTGTACAAACTGTACAGTACAGTATGCTCTCGGTGGTAAGTTAAATTATATGCAATAAACGCGAAACAAAACAAAGAAGTTCCATTGCCTGGATTAAAATGTCACGATCAATAAAGGCATAAAAAAACAAAGAATGGCTGTGGGTGTGCGGAATTGGATCTCGCAGTCAAGGCACATTAACTCGCTAAATCGAGCCATGGGAAGGTTGTACTGATTTAAACAGAAATCTGTGTTGCTGGATATGTATATGGCCGTGTGCTAGGCAGTACACTGTAAAGATGGGACTGGATGAGTTTAGTTAGTCTTACTTAAGCCTTAGAACATGTTGACCGTCTCCCTTGTACTCCCTTCACATACCCTTGCTGCACATTCATATGTAAATATTCATGTGAATATAAATAATCAATACTTAACGTGTTTCGGGTCCTCTGCCCACTATAATAGTCATGAATCTTTAGTGCCCTATTCATGCTGATTTATAGATGCAGCGCACCTTCAGCTGGGAGGGGGGGAATAACAGGCTCGTCAAAAAATGAAGTCTTCTTAAGAAAGTGAGGAGATGGTTGAAATTCTCAGGCAGTTGAAGCTTCGACTAATACAACAACAGAATACAAAATTGTACTTTATTGTAATAAGTACAATCAATTCCTTTAGTCACGCACATAAGGCAGTTGTTCACACAAGCAAATCTTTACAATGTTAAAAGTTGGTGATTTCATTTTTCGTCCCAAGTATTGCCACTGCGCCATCAGTCTTGTGAATTTAAAGCAAACCTCTAAACAAACAAGTTGTAGCTTTCACAGCACGATTAAAAATGCGCGAATTTACTTGTTTATTGCAAGTGGTGGTTCATCTTAATTTTCTTGCGCATCGGGTAGCTGATAAAAAGTAATAGATCGAAAGACAAACATTCATATCATAGATATTTTATGGCCCATAAATATCATGGTACTATTGACGCCAGAAATAGGGCCTTTTTGCGTTTTTTTTCCGAATTCGTTGCAAGGCGATTGTGCGTTAGTCAATAGGATACATAGAGCTGTATCCTCTTGACTAAGAGGAAACAATCACGTGTATAGACCTATTTACAAACATACAATCTCCATTCAGGGATATAGGAAACAAAACGTGAACAGACTCTACTCCTTTCATATCCCCTACTAGCTCGTCAACCCCTCACCCAAACTCATGAGCGACATCAAGCGTTACCTGCAATTTGAGGCTGGTCTTATTCATTCAATTCAATATTTAATATCATTAGATGCAGCATCAAAATGTGATCTAAATATTAAAGAAGGAATATTTGTCCTCTATTTTTCATGTAAAATTTAATCAGCAAATTGAACCAAAGTTATAGTTTTTTTTCGTCTGTTTTTTCAGCGAATATCCTACTTGGAAATTGTCCATTGTATTTCGAGCCGTTTGAATTTGATAACTTTATCTTACTCAGTTTGACGATCATGTATTTAAAAATATGTTCTGTTCATCTAAAGTCGAAAAAAATCCAGATGGGTAACTGCGAACACTCTCACCTTACCCAGCTCATGGTTTTATGGAAATCAGACCTTCCTTCAGTCCAAGTTTCAAAATAATAACATACCTGTTATGTTTGAATAAACTATTTAATAATTATTTATTTATTGTTAAGTGACCATGCAGCCATGAAGATCATGAGTCAACTAAAATCTTGATTGCATATTTTTTAATTGATACAATCTTTATCTGCATGGTCACTTCCTATTTCAAGAAGCGCGCTCTTTGGCAATGATGAAAATATTATATTTTTTTGAATACACTAAAATACATTCTTTAACAAGTCGAATGTACATTGCGCACCGCCCAGTGGTAAACAAAACCTACCCTGGTAACTTGGAACAAATGCAAGTGTGTAACTAAAACGCGACTAGACCAATTAATGTAAAAGCGTACTTAATCTGTCAATTGGAAGGAAGAATTGTAAAGTAACGGAAATATATGTAGAGTAACGCGGATAAGAGGATATATAAGATAATAATTTAATAAACAATGTACTTCACTAAACATCCAAACAATAATGAACAACTGGATAGGACAACAAACACCGTGTGAAGACGTCGCATACATGCACTTTTCCCTCGCTTACAAAATAATAGGGTACGGATACTAACTTGAATTTGAAAAAAAAAATTAAGCAAGGACAGACAATGAAGGTAATTTTTATGATAAATTTCACGGAGCAATCAATTTAATTGGGGGGGATTCATTCTTGATAGGATGTTTTTTTTGAGAGTTTGGTAAAATCTTATGTTGAATAATTCTAGTAATCTCCTAATGTTTTCATAGTGGATGTGCGTAATCATGTGAGAATAAAGATAATAATTTGCAATCAATGCTATATTTGAAAATGGAGATGACCTATTTGTCGTGACATATTGATTTTTACGTAATTCGTAGTGAAATATTTGCAGAAGTCTAATAGTAGTGAGCTTTCCTCAATAAAACATTCGTAGTGACCTACTCATACAGACTTCCTAATGGGAGCCACAGTTAAATCCATTCATCTCTGTTTGCCGTTACTGCCGCTGAGTAATTCGCTTATACACAAAGTCATTTACAGACACGGCTTGTCCGGACTCGCCGTGCACTTCGCCACGGATGGGAAGTCGCACCTAGCAAGACCTTCTGAAAAGTGAAGTCCTTCTGGGCAGGTCATTTCGATGGCCTCAGAGTTGGAGCAGAGGAAGAACTTGTCACAGTACCATGGATGAGGAAAAATCCAGAGGAAGCCGCACGTCGGATGGCAGACGGTGACTTGGGAGGGCGTACTTTCCGGGCCGGGTGTGGATACCACGGTTCCATTTGGATCAAGAGAAAGAGAAGCCGTTACATTTGGAACCAGTGAGGATGTTGATGTGACACTGGGGACTGTGGAAAACGACAGAGTAACATTAGGTGCAGCAGTGGAAACCACAGTGCCGTTTGCTGATGGAATGGTGGCAAGAGTATCACGCTCCACTCTTGCTTGCGAGGCTCTCGTTGGCTTCCTTAGATTGTCAGTGGGGGCAACGGTGATTATCTCATCACATGGGGCGTCTTCCGTAGCAGTGCATTGGGCAAATTCGGGGTAGTCGCAGAGCGCTAGACTCACTGAAAAGTAGAGTCCTGCGGGGCAGACTTTCTCGTAAGCTAAACTGAAGGCGCACTGGTAGTACTTCCCACAGTCACGTGGGTGAGCCAACAGGGCTTCAGGGGTAGGACATGCTGGTCTGCAGTCTTCAAGAGTTTCCGAAGATGTAGTATCAGTGCCCGGCGAAACAGATGGAGAGGTCTGATGCGGAGATGATGTGGCATTGGAGGCATCCGACCCATGAACTCCATCAGTAGGAGGAGACTGAGTCGCATCAGTGGTTAAGGCTTTGCAAGGATTGCTAGGGTCTGCCAGACAGTTAGCTATAGAAGGGAATTCACACCTCAGGAGATCGGGAGAAAAATGAAGACCAAGCGGACAGCTCTTTTCGAATGGTACGTTGTAGGCGCAGTGGAAGAACTTGGTGCAATCTTGAGGATGGGGGAACACGGCTTCTGGGGAGGGACAGGCAGGCCGACACGGCTCAAGGGTGGAGGTGGCTGACACTGAGGGAGGGATGATGGAAAAGATTCGTGGTTTAACATCAAACGTAGTGAATATTTTGAAATACAACAACTAAACGCCAATTTCTACTCTGCAGCTATTTTAAAATCATATAAGGAAATTTAGTCCTAAAGGGAACTATTTTTAGTTGCGTCCCAAACCTTACGTAGGTTGTACAAAATAGACAGACTAGGTAGTCTACAAAGAAATGTATATAATTCCTTTTAGAACATCTTGCATCAGATTTACTCACCGAATGTTACATAAGTCATCCCAATGAATAAATTGGTCATCTGCGCCATTTTAATCTCTCCAAGCACTTTAGAGGCAAGCAACTAGCAAAATATTCGACCCTGATTGATCAATAATAACACTTATTCCGCCAACAGCAGAAGTTCACGAACGTTTTTGGAATATTGATCAAATTAAACGTCTGAGTGACCTGTAAGAGATATCACCAGCTTGCCTATTGTTCAAGAAGTGCCTAGTTTACTTATTTGGTCGGTCTTATATAAGTCAGGTTGACGCCAGAGCAAACAGGCCGGACATTCCTGCTCTCCGGAAACCAACCCGGATATCTTGAAGTTCTGTAGTTTGCTTATTTGGTCGGTCTTATATAAGTCAGTTTGACACCAGAGCAAACAGGCCGGACATTCCTGCTCTCCGGAAACCAACCCGGATATCTTGAAGTTCTGCATGAACTTTGCTTACGAAATCGAGCTGTATATTATTGAGATGAGATTGACCTACCGAGTACGGTACACTTTCTCCGTATAAAGCAACCACTGAGAGAGGGGTAATGTTCACCTGCGAGGTTTGACGTAGGTGATCGAGATAAGAGGTCATGATAACACGCACGAGCTGCGACCTGTACGAGGAGGCCCTCTGAGATAAGGAAGTCAAGTGGATACTTGCCAGAATTGTACATCACAATAAGTGGCTCTGAAGACTTGCGTGGCTGATCTACGCAGTTTGCAGAACGGAAATGACTTAATATTGGAACTGTGAATACAGAAATCAGTTACGTATTTCGCGAAGCAAACTTGACTAACAGTAACCTATCTATGAATGTCATTTTTCGTTATGGGCAAAAACACGAATCAATAAATCTTTTTGCATAGGGACAGGGTTGAAGATGATGGAAGTGAAAACAATTCTTCACATGTCTATACTGTCCATCTAGCTATTGTTCCTTCCAAATTTGTCTATTTATACATATAAAATTAAAATCGTGTATCTTGCACACCTAAATTCAATCTGTATTCAGAATACATGATTTCGTAGTTCTCTGATCTAACCCGAGAGAGTCAGACCGATCCCGGGCAGAGATGAGGATGAAGTTCTCTGATCTAACCCCGAGAGAGTCAGACCGATCCCGGGCAGAGATGAGAATGTAGTTCTCTGATCTAACCCCGAGAGAGTCAGACCGATCCCGGGCAGAGATGAGGATGTAGTTCTCTGATCTAACCCCGAGACAATCAGACCGATCCCGGGCAGAGATGAGGATGTAGTTCTCTGATCTAACCCCGAAAGAGTCAGACCGATCCCGGGCGGAGATGAGGATGTAGTTCTCTGATCTAACCCCGAGAGAGTCAGACCGATCCCGGGCAGAGATGATGATGAAGTTCTCTGATCTAACCCCGAGAGGGTCAGACTGATCCCGGGCAGAGATGAGGATGTAGTTCTCTGATCTAACCCCGAGAGAGTCAGACCGATCCCGGGCAGAGATGAGGATATAGCTCTCTGATCTAACCCCGAGAGAGTCAGACCGATCCCGGG
>SDVV010015938.1:0-14388 GCA_016164225.1 Gammarus roeselii | reverse complement strand
CGCACTGGCACAAAAATGTTTGAAGACAAAAATCCCTTGGATCCTACGTACCACACTTCGACATCACTCGCATAATTCGAATCAGAACATAATCAGAACATAAGCGGAATCGGGAACATAGAACTAAGTTTCCCGATTCAGGGATAACAAAGGCGGTAACGAGTAAAAAACTGTTTTGTGACTTTCGGATTAGCCCCATGCCTCCTAAATGAGTTGCCCGAATACCTACACAAGTGTCCCTATGTTACTCCTGTTTGATGAATCTTTCAACAGAGTTACCAAAGTCGAACAGATGGATACAAATGTTCATTATTGGGACAACACTAAGTAATGCACAATTACACGATAATTGAACTCTGATTATTTGATTCACTGTCCTGCCAAAAACTTTCTCCACAAGTTCAAAAAAGCAACACGTAACCTAGATGCAACGAAAGGTTTTCAAGTGTCTTTGGATGATCCAAGTCAGAAGCACAAGTTCTATTGTGACTTTGTTGCTGACAAAGCACTTAAACACCCTGCTGCTCCTAGTCTTTTAGATTTGGGTTGTTGCGGTCTTCACATAATTCGAGGTACCTTCAAAATTGGTGCAAACGCAACGGAATGGAAAATTGATAACGTACTACGATCATTGTGCTATCTGTTTTCCTATTCTCCAGCTAGGCGTGAAGAGTTCAACACAATAACAGGATTACTATTGTTCCCACTGCAGTTGTATTCCACTCGCTGGATTGAGGATGTCCCTGTTGCAAAACGAGTTGTAGATATTTGAAGCCAATCAGTGCTTATATTGATGATGTTGAATGAAATCGGTAAGCCAGCCCCTGCCCTCACTGTGACAAAACTTCACGTATTCATTGCTCTGGCAAAGTGCGTCACTTCTTTCCTTGACGTTATCCAAAGTGATAAGCCACTGTACTCATTATAGGAACACAGCTGATTTCCTATGACGTTCTGGAAAAAATATGAAGAGGATGGTCTTGTAACAATGCAGGGAGGTGCCATTCATTACAAAAGATGCTCTGAACGATGAGAACTTCTAATCACCGAAAGGCATTGTCATAGACTTTGCTGCAAGAGAAGCCCAGAAGAAAGTGCTCGGTATAAGTGAGGTTAACCTCACGAGTTCGATTTCCAATGTCAACAAAAATTGTACAAATCAACGGTGCAGAAAATTATACCAAAACCCTTTCTTCAGTTAAGTATCATTTGCAATCTTGAATGTCTAGATCCCAAGAAAATTGCGAACAAAGCAAGCAGTAACTAACTTCAAAGGTCTGTTGTCCAGCCCAAGTGAAGGCAAACAGGTCACTGAGACTCACTGTGATGATCTCATCAAACTGTTCAAGGCCTTCAGTGCTTCTATCCAGTTGGAACACAAAGACGAATTCAAGGAGTATGACTATCGTCACGGAAGTGGATTGGATGACTTTCTCGAATAATTCATTGACAAGAGAGATGAGTTTTATTTACCTAGCGATATAGTGAAAATGATGGTGATCTGCTCGAATGGACAGACATCAGTAGAAAGAGGGTTCAGAATCAAAAACGACACAATGACCTACAACCTTCCTAGAAAAACGAATTGCTCAGTAAGTCGTAACCGATACCGTAAAATCCCATCCAGGCAACGATGCATCCTAAGTTCATAGACATCCATACGGTTAAATTAGTGCCAGGCATTGGCACTAGCACGGTAAAAAATGTGCCCGGCATTGGTAGCTGCTCGTTGCAAAACGGTGTTCAGCAATGACACCGGTCAGCATCGGTTTAACTGGGAATGAAACTGTGACAATCTCAGATCAACACCGTGGGTCGGTAGACTTCTCTTCAGGTGCTGATTTGAGTTGTTTCGAGTATCATCATTAAATGCTATTTATTTCAACGAGCTTTCCCTTTCTTGATCTATTAAAACAGAAAATACACAGACACAAGATGCTATCTTAGACGTTATACTTCAGAACTAATCTTCTTACTATCAAAAGGCAAACAATTTTGGGCCAAAAGCCCTGTTGTTGTCTTCGTACACTTGTAAACACTTGTAAACACTGAGGTGTTCGAGAACGGTCGGAGGTGTGTTATAATAATAGATGTACCATTCCTGCAACCGAAATTTTTGGACGAACAGTAAAGGCGATCATAACGGTTCAAATATAATTATAATATCGTAGTTAGCATGTAGCAGTGCTACAACGCTTATGAACTTTGAATTGCTGTTAAATTGTCGGTAGAAATGTTGATAAAATTACTCCTTAATGCAGTGATGAAGATACAAACCGTCCTGGAATGATGGATCCCCTCAGCTGCTTAGCATCCCTAGAGTTCGTCAACACTTTCATCTACTGATGCTGAATTTTATTTCGTCAACATTCTCATCTGATGTGAGCTGAATGGTTTTCAGCATGCTGAATGAGAGAAAGCTGAAAAACGTCCATGATACCATCAATAGTTTTCTTAATAGACCATTAAGAGTGTCCCTAGGTGTCTGTAATCTTGACAAACATATTTACATTGACATGTTTTTTATTATAGGTTAAAAATAATGTATTCCCTTTGAACTCTGTTCAGAGCGATATATATATACACTCATCCTCGTTGCACTGTTTGCAGAACCAAATTTCAAATATTATAATCGGTTATTTCCTCATGATTGATCATCTATCAAAGGGAAATTGATAGTAGAAATGATTCCGACGCCAGTGGCACGTCCTATTCGGTTATTGTTATCTATATTTTTGCGAGGGAATGTAAGAAGGTGGTTCGATGGGTCTGAGGTTAGCATTCAGTAGATAAAATGATACTAGACATTATCACTTAGAGCAGTTGCAGTTTCTGTTATTCGCGTACAGGCTTAGTGATCGATGGAAAGGGATTGAAAACTCATGAAAATGATGCATCACCCAGCTTTGCCTCTCCTGTGGATTCAGAAACAAGTCGTCCACTCTCCCTGGAAGGGAGGGGGGTACAAACGAGGTGTATAGACTACAAACAGCGTAGTTGGATTCCTTCGGACGACCACTTCAAATAATAACTCGGCTCCTTCGCTTGTGAGCAACGAGAAATAACAAAGAAGTACATTCTCAACATTTCGACAAACTGGTTTTCTTTTCAAATGTCAATGCAGAATAACAACTTCAAATATTGAATATCTGTAAATATACGTGACCACCCTAGGTGATTACTTATTTAAAGTTATTTATATCACAGCTTATAATACTCTTTATTTTCTGAAACCAGTATCTGTAGTTTAGGCAATAGTTATCCCTTGGATTCGTTTCAGAGGTTTACGGTCATATGTGATCGGGCAATAATTTACTGAACTGTTTTTGGGTAGCTGCTAAGGAGAAGAGTCCGTAGTGGCTTTCTATATCAAGGATTCTATGATAAAATGATTTGACTCTTTTGCATCCAGGCAGCTCACCATATCGATGTAGCCAAGGTTAAAAATACAGCTCTTTACGTAGGTCCTCTGTTTATTTATACGTTCTTCAAGAGGAGTTCTCTTGCATATCTCCACTTCACAAATGAAACAACAGTTATACAGCTGACTTTCACCGGAGGTGCAACTGAAAAGAGCAGTTATTCGTGGAATTGTCAGTGAAAAAACAGTGGAACATATTTGAAATAGGTTGCGAGTTCTTTGGTTTCACTACTAACGCAATGAGCGCCGATTAAATGAACCAATCTCGAGATAGAATCTCATCCCCTCAAGTCCCTTATTTTCGGCAACCGGGATCGCTATGTTTTGGTAGACAATCTCGCTCTACGCATTCTGGGAGGGGAAAACTAATATAAATATGTACACACATAACTGAGCCCGATACTGACGGGATTCTTGTTACCGGCAAATGCTGGGCACGATACTAACGAGGTTCTCGTTGCCAGCAAGTGCTGGGCACGATACTAACGTGGTTCTCGTTGCCAGCAAGTACTGGGCCCAATACTAACATGGTCCTCGTTGCCGGCAAGTGCCTGGCCTGGCACTCACGTGGTTCTCGTTGCCAGCAAGTGCCTGGCTTGGCACTTACGTGGTTCTCGTTGCCAGCAAGTGTCTGGCCTGGCACTTACGTGGTTTTCTTTGTCAGCAAGTGCCTGGCCTAGCACTTACGTGGTTCTCGTTGCCAGCAAGTGCCTGGCCTGGCACTTACGTGGTTCTCGTTGCCAGCAAGTGCCTGGCTTGGCACTTACGTGGGTTCTCGTTACCAGCAAGTGCCTGGCTTGGCACTTACGTGGTTCTCGTTGCTAGCAAGTGCCTGGCTTGGCACTTACGTGGTTCTCGTTGCCAGCAAGTGCCTGGCTTGGCACTTACGGTGTTCTCGTTGCCAGCAAGTGCCTGGCCTGGCATTTATGTGGTTCTCGCTGCCAGCAAGTACCTCCCCTGGCACTTACGCGGTTTTCGTTGTCGGCAAGTACTGGATCTGATGCTACAAGTGCCTGGCCTGGCACTTACGGGGTTCTTGGTGTCAGCAAGTGCCGGGCCCTAACTAACACTGCATTCTGGAATAATTCTCAAATACTTTGGGCGATTTTACGAAGACAAATTTGGACAAAGTAATTGGGAGAAAATCGTGTCAGTATCTTGTGCAACAGTGCCGGTCACTAGCGTTGGGGAGATGAGCATGGGGAATGAGCAACAGTGAAGGTCACTAGTGTCGGGAGATGAGTTACGCGGAGTTACGTCTGCATGAGGCTATTACTCAAAGGACCCGCTTTGTAGCGGCAACAGCTACTGAGTCCACTGCAGTAGCTGTTGCCACTACTGAGTCCACTGCAGTAGCTGTTGCCACTACTGAGTCCACTGCAGTAGCTGTTGCCACTACTGAGTCCACTGCAGTAGCTGTTGCCACTACTGAGTCCACTGCAGTAGCTGTTGCCACTACTGAGTGCACTGCAGTAGCTGTTGCCACTACTGAGTCCACTGCAGTAGCTGTTGCCACTACAGAGTGCACTGCAGTAGCTGTTGCCACTACTGAGTCCACTGCAGTAGCTGTTGCCACTACTGAGTCCACTGCAGTAGCTGTTGCCGCTACTGAGTGCACTGCAGTAGCTGTTGCCACTACTGAGTCCACTGCAGTAGCTGTTGCCGCTACTGAGTGCACTGCAGTCGCTGTTGCCGCTACTAAGCCCACTGCAGTAGCTGCTGCCGCTACTGAGTGCACTGCAGTAGCTGTTGCCGCTACTGAGTCCACTGCAGTAGCTGTTGCCGCTACTGAGTCCACTGCAGTAGCTGTTGCCGCTACTGATTCCACTGCAGTAGCTGTTGCCGCTACTGAGTCCACTGCAGTAGCTGTTGCCGCTACTGAGTCCACTGCAGTAGCTGCTGCCGCTACTGAGTCCATTGCAGTAGCTGTTGCCGCTCTTAAGTCCACTGCCCAGTGTAAAAATCTATTTCTTAACAAGGGGGGCTTCATGCCGATGGATGTGCTACAATCGTTCAAGATTTAAGGTCGCAAGTTCGTCTTAGACAAACTTAGGAACAAATGTCATCATATTTTTTGAAGTGTAACCGTTGCCTAATCCCGAGGCTTCTAGCGACCGCACTTCGTGGGATTGGGCGGCTACTGCCGCCAATGTCGTCCAGTTGATCTCCTATTTGGGGGGAACTGCTAACAACAAGAAAGCGAGCTTATGAGTGGATGGACGTTTCCCTTCATACCGAAAAGAACCACTAAAATGATGCCTCTCCAAAACTCAACAAACGGCGGCCACACCAGAAATAACAACAACAGGGAAAACAACGCGGTAGTAGCGGAAGCTGCAGTTGTAAGAGCGGATAACAAATCTACAAGTTGAGCCTCAACAGTAGTTAGAGCAGCAGTAGCCACGACCAGTAGCAGCAGTAGCTACGACCAGTAGCATCAGCAGCTACGACCAGTTGTGGCAGTAGCTACGACCAGTAGTAGCAGTAGCTACGACCAGTAGTAGCAGTAGCTACGACCAGTAGTAGCAGTAGCTACGATCAGTAGTAGCAGTAGCTACGACCAGGAGTAGCAGTAGCTACGACAAGAAGTAGCAGTAGCTACGACCAGTAGTAGTCATAGCTGCAGCACAGTTTCAGTACCTGCGGCAAAGTAATTATTGCAACAGTAGCTACGCTACAGTAGCTGCGGCAGCAGTAGCTACGCTACAGTAGCTGATTAAACAGTAGCTGCCGTACAGTCGATTACAGTAACAGTAGATATTGAACAGCTGCAACAGCAGAAGCTACAGCAGCTGTAGATACGGTGCAGTAGCAATACAGTATCAATATTTACAGCACAAGTAGCATCTTTCATGGTTTTCCTTCTTATAAGGGTTCCTCTATTACTAACCCTTTCATCACTAATGCTATATAAAGTTTACTGTCTCGTTGTGGCTGAGCAGACTGCTAGACACATAAAGTTCTCTTACAGCCTACGCTTTGCCTTTCGTACGACATCACTTACTGAAATAATGATATATGGTCTGATACTGAAGGGATCTGATTCAAACGAGAAAGAACAATATAATTGATTTTCCCCTTTGAATGTTTATTATCATATGGCTTTCAAAAGCCATGATTATAATTTATCGTTCATTTTCCTTTTGTTCACTTCTGTACGCCTTACAGTTTCTGATCAGTTTTGCAACATTCTCCCCTGCAATATATATACACCTGAAACTTGACTTATTCTATTCAGTGGTGGATAATACTAACAAAAATTATTGATCTGTAAGTAAAACATCAGTAAGCTATTCATTCACCCTGTGAAAAAGTTACCTGGAGATAATAGTATCCTAGCTGATTATAGAGCTTGGAAAAGCGCTGCAGCTATGGCCAGGGTCTTGCCCCGACAGGGCGCTGCGATGCAATATTAGTATTCAGATGATATTAGAATAAAACGACCTTTCAATCTTGTTTGAGCGCTCATGTTTGTGAAGGACGGTGGGTAGCCATGTCTTTCAACATTTCTGTGAGCGCCGCAGGCTTTGAACAAACGAACCGAGGAGCTTACATCAGTTATATGCGAGAAGCGCAGTGGTCCAGAAACCCGCTTCGAGTTGAGAACCCTATCAGCAACCTTAGAGGGACGCATCTTATGTCCGTCAGCGAAGAGTCTTTGTTCCCGATGAAGTTTATCAAATAGAAGTCAGCGTTTTGTTATTGTATGCAGCGACAATCTGCTTCAATGGGTGATATTTCAATGCAATATTTTAAATAGCAGCGGTGGTTGAGTGGATACTGCACCCGGCTTACTGCCAAACTCAGATGCCGCATGTTGCGAGTTCATGCCCTGATAACACACAGCAGCACCAGGCGGGAGTACTGGGAGCCTTGCCCCCCGCCCCCGATGACAGCCTAACCCTGACACCATCCTGCTTAGGACAAAACAGCTTTACATCTATGCTATACATATTTAAATTCTGAGCGCCACTGGAGTGCATGATTATTGTTGGCTTCCATAGCTAGTAAAAAGAACCATATTGACTGACTGACTTCCAGAGAAAGTAAATGTACTTTCAGAGCAATGAAATTATCCATGTTGACTGGCTGATTTCAGGTAATATTTTACGATCCATGTTGACTGATTAATCTCATGAGATGTTAAATTATCCTTGTTGACTGATTGGCTTTCAGAATTTCTACAATTATTATATGATTCCTATTGATTGATTGACTTTCATAGCTTTTAGATGATCCATGTTGACTAATTGACTTTCAGAGTTATAAAATGATTCATTGACTGATTAGCTCCCTGGTCTATCAAATGATCTGGATTGATCTTGACATCCAGAGCTATGAAATTAACCAATTGTTTTAGGGGAACAGGATTGATTGGCTGCCCTCCAAAGCTATTAAAATGTTCCATGTTGATTGGTTGGGAATGGAAGCCTATCAAATGCTCTTTGTTGAATATCGGGTACTCATACCCTTTGATTAAAGAGTGTGAATGGCGAGCAAAATGCTTCATAGAGTTGTCAGTAAAACATGAAACAATAATTAAGTGATAGCTTTAGACTGCGTATGCAGACTTGCGATAGCATGCAGCACTGGAGCCAGCGCATGCAGCACTGGAGCCAGCGCATGCAGCACTGGAGCCAGCGCATGCAGCACTGGAGCCAGCGCATGCAGCACTGGAGCCAGCGCATGCAGCACTGAAGCCAGCGCATGCAGCACTGGAGCCAGCGCATGGAGCAAAATTACAATGCAAGAAGCACTTTAGACAGCACATAAAGCTTTTGAGACAGTGCACGCAGCACTTGAGATAGCGTGCGAAGCACTTAAGACAGCCTATACAACACTTCAGACAGCGCATACAACACTTTGGATGGCGTACACAACACTTGAGACTGCATACGCCGCACTTGAAACTGCAGACTCACTGTTTAAGAACGTACACACAACACTTGAGACAGCGCAAGCAGAGCTTCAAACAATGCACTTGACACTCGAGACAGCCCACGCAGCGCTTGGCGCAGTACACTCAGAACTTGAGACAGTGCGAGCAACACTTGAAATAGTGCACGCAACGCTAAATTTCACCCAAGCTTCATCTGAGACAGCGCAAGTAGACTTGAAATAACGCACGTAGACTTGAAACAGCGATCGCTACCCTTGATCCAGCGCACGCGTCACATGAGACAGCACACGCAACACTTGAGACAGCGCACGCGTCACATGAGACAGCCTACGCAACACTTGAGAAAGTGCACGCAACATACAAGACAGCGCACTTAGATTTAAGACAGGGAGCGCAACATTCGAGACAGGATACGTCAAATGGAGACACTGCCCGTACTATTCGAGACAACGCACGCTGAGCTGAGATAACGCAGGCAACACTTGAGACAGCGCAAGCAGCCCTTGTGACAACATACGCAGTCATTGAGACAACGCACGCTAAATCGTGATAATGCACGCAAACTAGTGACAACGCACGAAAATTTGTAAAAACGCACGCAAACTGGTGTAAACGCACTCAGACTCAGGACAGTGCTAGCAACAAATGAGACTGTCGCACCCAACGCTACAGCCAGCGTACCCAATATTTGTGACAGCGCCCACAACACTTCAGACAGGGACCGTTACACTTGAAACAACGTTCGCAATGCTTGCGACAGCTCACGCAACACTTGCGACCGTACACACAGCCCTTGAGATGCACACTTGAGACAGTGCACGCAACACTGTAGACAATGCAAGGCAACACTTGAGAAAGCGAATGAAATACTTGTGACTGTGCACTCAACACATGAGACAGCGCAGACAACATTTGAGAAAGCGAACATAGCACTTGAGACACCGCAAGCAACACTTGAGACACTGCACGCAACACTTGTCACAGAGCGCGCAACTCTACGGATAACGCACGCAGATTTGAGACAGCACACGTAGACTTGCGACAACGCACGTCGTCTAGAGACAGCACTCGCAGACTCGAGACAGGGCGAGGAGGTACGGACAAGCTACGGAGAGCTCACGGTAGAGCTCAACATACTTTTGAAGGATTTGACACTTTGACCGTACAGGTGTAGTTGCGAAAGAAACTTCGTTTATGATTGAAGATTAGGAAAAATCTGAAATGTTCAGTTGCCGCTCGATGTTTGAACTCATCGGACGTTGTATTGATCTTGTACATTAAGAGGCTTTTTTTCAGATGTCATGCAGTCAATTTTTTTTTGCATAAAGCTAAATTCCTCATGGGAAAATCTAGGCAATTTGTTTCGGTTGAAGACCAATCATAGCGAATTTTTTTGGTCACTGTACATTCCAAATAGCATGAACGGTTTCTAGAGCAAGACAAGAGCGGGTGACTCACCATGCCAGAAATGAACGTTTGAGAAGCATCGGCTGCGACCAAGTTGGAACAACAATAACAATGAAATTCATTGGAGTGAATTTAATAATTTATACACGATGATTTTATTTCATGATCAATAGAGGTAATAGTATGGGCAGCCTCTCTGCCCTGACACCCTTATCGTGTGACTTTACTAGTCACTTGAACATCATAATTGCTTGGACAGCCTCCCTGCCCTAACACCCTTATCGTATGACTTTACTAGTCACTTGAACATCATAATTGCTTGAACAGCGTCCCTACCCTAACACCCTTATCGTATGACTTTACTAGTCACTTGAGCATCATAATTGCTTGGACAGCTTCCTTGCCCTAACACCCTTATCGTATGACTTTACTAGTCACTTGAACATCATATTTGCTTGGACAGCCTCCCTGCCCTAACACCCTTATCGTATGACTTTACTAGTCACTTGAACATCATAATTGCTTGGACAGCCTCCCTGCCCTAACACCCTTATCGTATGACTTTACTAGTCGCTTGAGCATCATATTTGCTTGGACAGCTTCCCTGCCCTAACACCCTTATCGTAGGACTTGACTAGTCACTTGAACATCATATTTGCCTGGACTACTCTGTTGCTGGTTCATACAGAAGAACAGAACATTAGGTTGTAGCCTGAGTTAGGACACAATGTAGTAACCTGTCATCAACTCACCACAGGGGTCCAAAACTATGTGGTAACCTTTCACCTGTAACAATAGGGTACCATGCATCTAATACAGCCTGCCCTCAACGAAACACATGGGGAAAACAATTCGTTGAAGCCGGTCAACAAAAAACCCTAGGATACCACACGATGTTATTAACACACCACAAGGGTACCACTCGACGCATTAGCCTTTGAATAATACAACACTAGGGTACCAAACGATGTAGTAACCTGTTATTAACACGCCAAAAGGTTACCACTCGACATAGGAGCTTTTGACCATTACAACACTAGGGTACCAAACGATGTAGTAACCTGATATTAACACGCCACAAGGGTACCACTCGACATAGGAGCTTTTGACCAATAGAACATTAGGGCACCGCAATATGTAGTATAGCCTGTCATCAATACAACACAAGGGGGGTACCACACTTTGTAGCAACCTGTCACCGAAACAACACTAAGGTACCACACTAAGTAGTATAGCCTTTCAACAATATAGCGGACTAGAAAGTACTGTATTGTACATAAAAGAACCTTGACATATCTTTCTATCTCTGATTATATTGCGAAGGTGCTAAGCCTGATTTAATCACAAAATAACACATTTAATGAGAACAGCACGTAGTAATATATACAGTTATTATCATTAATAATCTATGTGCTGAATAGTTTGTTGACTAACGACCTATTGCTACGTTGAATGAGATCAAACATCACAGGATGAACAACGAGAACACATTTGAAGAACACTCAGGAATTGATACATATTTCCCAAAGGTCTTCCGTAGACGCAATGCTGTTAATGGCGTACATACATAATCAACATCTAGAAGCATCAATAAAAGAAGGCTGAAACGATGAATATGAGGATCAAAATTTCATGGTTTCTCACACGAGTCGTTTAAATAAGATTAACACTTTAGTGGAAGGTATACCCACGGTATTATTAAATTGTTATTGTTGTTGCTTAGATACAGCTTCTCCCGAGGAGGAAGAGCCCAAGCTACCGCACAGCATGGAAGCCAAGATACTCCCTGACATGTGTATCTTGAAAATTATACGACCAGTGCAGGCTCTGTCTTTGACCCACACCCGTGAGAAATTTGAAACAATATCTCGAGCGCTCCGTTGATTGCGCAACGACGTGGTATCATGATCGAGCCGGCCGGTTGCGATGACTGGGCACGACGTCACGACATACTCGACCGTATTGAGAGCGCTTGGGCACCACAGGTACAATCCGGATGGGGATTTCCAGAGTCCCAGTTGGTATGACCGGAGGGCCGTGTGACACCTGAACCTCAGCTTCGACAGGTGAAACATATTACCCTAGGGCAACTCTAACTCCTTCTCGTCTATCTCTGGTGGGTGATTCCGTAAGACCGATTTGGCTCTATGATCAGCCAGCGCAAGTGCTGTGATGTGTGTGTGTTTATCTGTTCATGTAAAGATGTTTGGTCTGTAGGTTGGGAACGGTGGATTTAAGGGAGCCGAAGTGCGCTGACGGTGTGTTATGTATTTTTCGGAGAGTCTGACGTAGGCTCAGTTCGTGGTAGCAGCGATGGGCAGAGTCCACAATCTTCTTAAAGAATTGTATCCCCCTCGTATAAGAACGCTGATTGAGAGGAAGGACCTTGGTTTCCATATGTAGATGAGGAATAGATGCGATCACTGTACGACCCGTTCTGATTCATGAAGCGTGTTCTTTATCATTTGCAGGGAGATTACATGAGTGGGAGCAAGGTCTGAAAGCCAGGTAATGTAATTATTTGTGGTGAGCTAAAGAAGTACGTTTTGACTAATTTTGGCTTTGGTGCTGATGTTGTTTGTGGGAGGTTTGGACGTCTTTCCTACGTCATATGTGACTCCAAAAATTCTTGTGTTGGGACTGTGATGCATGGGAGTGTTGTTGAGTGTAACATGAAGGTGGATGTGGTGTTCACTGTTTTTATGGTAAGGATGCGAGGGAGGACTTGTTTGCGGACACATTCATTCTGCTGTCCTGCTACCAGACTTCGACCGAGTTTAGATATTGCTGGATGTGTGCTGTTGCAGTCTCAAATTTGTGGTGTTGTGTGATGATTGTAAGATCATCCACGTGTTGGTTGATGTGGTAGCTGGGTTGTCTTGGTGTGGGTATAGGTCGTGCATAAAGGCATTATAAATGAAATGGAAACGACGAAGCCATGGGAGTCACCTTCAGTAAATGGCGTGTTCGTGAACTATGAGCAGCGTCTTGTAGTTTGGACTAAGATACGTGTGTTGTGTAGTAATTCGTGTATGAGGATCTGACGTCCCTTGGAACTGTGTCGAATGCCATACCAATATCACTGGCGCATACCAAGATGCGGGGGGCAGGCTTAATTTTGTTCGAGCCTTCGTGGACGGTCTGCGTGAGGTTGGTGAGGAGTATCTTGAAACCGTATTGTGTAGAAGAGAGCGGGATAAAGGCATTCATTTTGTTTAAAATCCGTCTCTTAATTTTTTGAGCAAGTTTGTAAGAGAGAAATAGATCTGTATTAGGCTTGTTATGACGGGCATTTGATGGGTTCCAGGATGGGACTAATTCCCACTTGTTTCTAAATAGTGGATATGGTGTTGTATAGAATGTTGTGAGGTTAAAAATGCCTGTGGGAGTCCTACCGGTTGGGGTTCTTTGTGTTCAAGAAGTATGTATGATATGCCGTCAGAGCCCGCTGCTGAAGAGTTGCTGCCCTACTGATGGCAGATATGATCGGTTCTGACCTAGAGGGAGAGTCAATGTTGGGGTGAATCTGTAATTTGAGTAACTGCTTGAGTATCTGCCTGTTGTCTGGTGGGGTGGTAAGCGGCAAATGTTTTCATACAGTTTGAGTAAATCTGCATATTTCTTGTCGGGTGGTACGGTGTAAGTGTTGGGTAGTTGGAAAAAACAAAGTAGCATGCGCCGCCGTAGGAGGAGCTAACGTTCACAATGTTCCTGTGGCGTCGGCAACATTTTAATTTGACTTGCTCTCGGTTTCGTCGAAATGTTTTAACGCTTACAGATGACGTCACTTGGGCTGACGTGTGTCGGTAATTGCGCCTGTAGCCCGATACCAGACGGCCTTTGATACTGCAAAGTATTTCTAACCCACATACACTTGTTCAGTAGCTACTCAGCGAATAAGGAGTTAGCAATAGTGTTTGATCTCCAGGAGGCATAATGCCTGTCGAGATGGTGGGTGTCAACAAACTGGATTTCGTTGATGCCCATGAACGAGTCAGAACACTTCTGTTTGTTAGAATTATTATTCGGTAGACGTCAAGGAGCATTTCATTCGTGATACGACTATTATAATCCATAGTTGAATATAATGTAATGTCATTAAAACTAGTTTTTAATATGACTAATAACAGTTGATTCACGATTATTGCGTCTCTTTGACATCACCTGAACGACGAGTCAAACAGTTGAAGATGTTATCACAGGCTTCATGGCATCAACAAAACATACTCGCTTCCGATCAACAGCTCGACAGGCAGTGATGCCATCTTGCGGTCTGCCGTGCAGAGGTTCCATGGTACGGAGCAGAGGGACGTAACGGTGGCACACTCTAGATAGATGAGATTTAGGGACTCATTTTCACATGAGGTCTGATTTGATTTGATTTGATTTGATCCCCATTTCCACCAGAGCCTCAACGTGAGTCATAATAGGCTCCCCCGTAGGGCTCGACGATCATTGATTAAAGCAGGCTCGCACGCCTAAGTGTGCGAGGAAAAAACAAAACAACGCTTTCAACGTTAGAAAAAAGTGAAAATTTTAGCAATAACAGACGCACGCTGGTGCGCTAAAGAAAAAACGCTTACTCGAAACGGACCTCCGCTTCCATTCTTTTTAGATCATTAACTGTGATATGTACGCACCTTAGTGCGTACAGGTAGCA
>SDVV010015937.1:0-14389 GCA_016164225.1 Gammarus roeselii | reverse complement strand
TATATTCGTTTTACTAATGATGTCGATTTTTTTTCCATAAAGCATTACTCGTTGTAAATTCTAGAAATAATACATACTGGTCGACTTACATTTTTTCCCTTATTTTGTTTGAAGCCGAACAAATGAACAACATTGAGGAACCGATTTAAATTTATCTTACACATCGAAATACGTATAGCTTCTTTGTCGTCGTCTTTCTTTTTGCGATGGTAAATGGTAGATGACCTAAAATGTAGATACATGAATGTTTTATAACTTCCTAATTTAGTGTTGCATTCGATCGCCCACTATGCACAATCCAAAAAATGACATCGTTTGATATTACATTTAACTATTTGAAATTGATCTATTTGTTTATTGAAAATCGTTCTAAAAATTAATAGTAACGTAATAACTAAACTATTTAAATGATTTTTCTACTCGAAAGTGAGCTAAAAAAATCTGATAAGTAATTTCCTCGGGATAAGCAGTTAGGAGGCTGCAGCATGCAGTTTTGGTTTCATGGCAGGTAAGGAGATATCCCAATATTTCCCTTAAATGCTTGATATTCACAGCCACACAAAGGTCAGATGTAGAATATGAGAACTTCTGTACTTCATTCAATATTTTTTCCGCCTCCAGGCTCTCAAGGCTGTGAAAGATGCCCAACTCGGATCATTTGCCACGTCATGCTTGGAGTTGTAAACGCACCAACTGGATAATGCGACCTTCAGTCAAGCAAATGAATGCATGTAATTTGAGCGAGGAAAAATATAATGTTTGCCACAAATGCACATAACTATTCTCTAGTGCAAACAAGCTCAGATTAATTTGGTAAAATTGTTCCCCAAACCGAAGAATATTATTGCCGAATTCACTAAGGGTAAAATTGCGAACATTAATCCCTTAGACAATGAAGTTGATTATTATTCATGCGAGTGCTAAAACACGTACACAACGAAAATTAATAGAAACCCATCAACACTGATGAATAAGGCTGCAAGGAAAGCAGCATTAGACCGAATGAGAGGGCCCTGGACAAAGGACACCAGCTCCAGGTTTATTACTCCTTTGCCGATTGTTGTGTATCGGGTATGTTCGCTCACTGTGAGTTTCTGGAGAAGTAAAATTAAAAGCTCCGCTTTGGAAAAATTTATCCATTGACGGACTCGAGTCACTCACCTTGAAATTTTAATTCCACTTGCAAGGGTATCGTATCATAGATACCACACTTTATTTAGTGAACAAAGGAAATGAGAACAACTTTCAGGTATATCTCTTGTTCTTAGGTAAAATCTAATTAAAAAATTATTCATTTACGTAAGTGCCCTTGTGTGCTCTAAACTACTGTACATTTAAACAATGATAGACACACATGTGTGTACAAAAGAAAGCCTAACTGCTCAACTTCAAAATACCCTACTGCAGCAACATAAGTAAGATTTAGTAACATACGTTTTCTGCAAGCTTAAAATAATGATATGTGGTTCGATAGACTTAGACTAGCTCAAACAAATCCAGGAGGGAAATTAACACAATTCAAATAGAATTGATGTGGCATTGCCTGAAAAAAATTGTGTGGCATAAGGAACGACTACGAAATTTAGGTTTCAATCTCTTCCAAGAATCCACTCTCAAGCCCATTGAAGATGATTCATAAGATTATCTAAATGAATGGAGGGAAGTTAATGAGATCTAACAATACATATTAATTTTACTGACTATTACATTCCTTATTAGTTAAAGGAGGAAGACAGACAGAGCAGTCGCAGGTTATTACTTGAGTTCGTTTTTTATAGCTTTTTACGTTCAAGGAATGAAACCGATAAATATCGTCGATAAAATAATCCAGATGGTGGTGACTAACTTTGTTTCCGTATTTGTTGTGGCCCCAGAAAATATATTTGAATTAAAACATATCGAAATATAGATAACATAGCATTCTTTCATTTGCTGGAGTACGGTAGCGAGCCCTGCCGGGTAATGTGCCGATGCAATAAGTTGATGCAAGCAATAAGTTAGGCGTCGTGGCTTGACGGAGAAATCCCTTAAACATAACGAACGTAATATTGGTCAGGGGGGTTGGATTTGACCGTCTCGCTACGCCATAACGAAAACATTTTACCGATAAGATTACAGTGTTCGCGAAGTTGTGATGTTTTGACCGATAATAAGCATTTATTAGCGGAGAGATTCGTTAAGTTGAGTTTACGTTAAGTCGGAGCATCACTGAATTAAATAAATTTAAACGATCATTAAAATAGCGTTTTAAATTAATTTATTCATCTCCCCTCCAATCACTATTAAATATGCACTAGTTCATCGACGTGTGAACAGTTGATCTCTGCATTAACGTAGTGCTCAGAATTTTTATCTAAAAGAACTCACATCTTCTACCATTAATAATTAATTAGTTAACTGAACACAATTCCTGACTAGAGAATACCGCATTCACAGAAGTTCATGGCTGTCAGTTATACGGAGTCAACTAACTAATGAAATGACCGACTGCTCGGCTTCCAGCCTCCGCTTACTGCACTGAACACCGCAATTACGAGGTAGGAAGAATTAACACTTGGTTGGAATTATTTACCAGCGTGGTGCAGAGGAGGGGCCGATTGGCGGTAGCGCACAGAAATGACCGACTGAATTATCTTCTTGAAAAAATATCATTACGATCGCATTTGAAAGTTATGAAAACAGAGATTGTCCCCACTTATGATTTATAACTGGAAGTTTCCCAATCACTAACATTGAAGGCTGATGAACATCCCTTACATCCATGTGTTCGTACAACCGTACTTCCTAAAAAACTAGTTAAACTTCCGCCACAAAATAAAATGTAGATGTGGAACATATATTATTTCAATGGAAGAGTAAACGAACTAAGATTATTCACATTAGTGTGTGGTAAGAAGTCTTCATGCAATGTGAAGGTTGTATTTTACTTCTAGCGTTGTTGCTTGAAATGAGCATAGTTGTATTCGTGTATTGGAGGCTGTTTCGACGGTGTTTGTTAATGGTAGTGCCTGATTGAGGCAATCTTAGTGAACAATCGCTCAGAAGATTAAGGGATGTCTGGAGAGGAATATTTTCCGAGAATTGTTAAGCACTCAGAAGTTAAAGTAATCGGAATTAAAAGTACTCGGAAGTGTTTTCTTAAGAAAATGTGGAAGAAAACTTCCTAACCGACATGAACAGCAGTAACAATGTAACCGAATCGTCGTTGTCTATCTGACAAATATTTGATTAGGCAACATGGAATATACAAAATAAAGCGTTTATGGTATTTTTGCAAATTATCAGACGATCGAAAGCCAACAATCAATATTTGTAGATAGCAACGTTTTTCAATCTACTCGAGCCGACGGGGAAGTTGAGGAACGGTTACTGTAATTTACCTGTACAATACTTGGTGGTTTTGAGGTACTTATTTTGTTCAGTGAAGGTTTTGTTTGACTATCAAACAGCGGTTCGAGAATCTCTAGGTCAGTCTCATCTTGTGCGTTATACATCAGTTTTAAATCTGATTTGCCGATGGGCTGATTATTTTAATGGAGTTTTAGACAGTGGGCAGGCCAGGCCTGATCGACAGGATGCTACCAAATGTTTGCACGGACTGCAGTCAATTGACTGGTGAGGCCATTACAGACTAGACCTCGGACTCAGTTACTGGAAGTCCTTTGACACAGTGAGTTTGTTATCACAGTGTGTTACACAATGTGTTAACACAGTGTGTTTGTTAACACAGTGTGTTAACACAGTGTTAAAACAGTGTGTTTGTTGACAGAGTGTGTTAACACAGTGTGTTCTAATTGCGAAGCGAATTAACGAGCGTCCTGTTCGGCTCCCGTGCAACAAACTATATCTGAAATCATGAACATGACGATGAAAAGTTTGTCAAAGTTTTTGAATAGTAATGCTATGAGAAGACGACAAAATGTCTGTATTCCAATCATATTAGTAGATCAAGCTCACCAAACTTCGGTAAAAGGAAGTTACCGATTAAGACCAGGCATGTGACAAAACAAAAATTAATAGCCCTAACATTAAAGAGGCCTAGCGAACCCTTACAACCTTGAGTAGGATGCACGATACAATGTGTCTGAGCGATTATGACCCATCATGAAAATAGTATAAATATGGGCTCTCATAGTCGAAGCGTTTTTTTGTAGTAATAAGTAAAAACGTGCGTTTAATAAAAAAGGTGTTTTCAGAGTAGCCAATATTTTGCAGGGTGTTATCTCGTTAAGCTACTGATCCCTACATTACTTGTAAGATATGGCTACGCTGTTTGGATTACATCAGTCGAGTAATTCCGAAAACTTAATCCATACATTTGTCATGACCGATGATTTCCACAAATAATACACGGAATGACAAACTTCTGTTGCAATCATAAGTTTTATTGCATACCTCTGAAGATTGTAAATGTTTCGCTATTGCTGCACTGAATAATACGGTTCACGAAACGGTACATCTGACTTCGTCCTAAGCCCATTCCAACAACAGAACCGAGTAGCCGTGGATAGAATTCAGTCAAATGCAAAATTCGGCTTCAAATCGCGATGAAAACTCTTGTGCCTCTTAGTACGTGTACCAAGGGGGTCGTTCTACTTGCATCGAAAGTTTTTCCATCTAATGTCTGAACAGCCCTACTCATAACCATCACTCTGCATATCTTCATCCTGTTGTTCCCAGCGACCGGCCTAGAAAAATGGCAGTGAAACAGCGCGATCTTGGTAATATAAATCGGTAAAGTTAGATAATAAAGAGGCACACATTAACCTTTATAATCTTTGATTAATTATGAAATTAATACTGAAAATATAATTTGTGACTACTCCTAATGTACATTAAAAATAAAAAAAATTATTTCTCGAAAATTATTCATGTGTGTAAGATGAGTAATAGAAATTAAGAACTAAAATTATACATGTGTATTTTTTCCGTGTGAAATGCAAAGAAATTCATTTGACCAGTCATAAAGATACCAATTTGGTCTCCATTGACTTAATTCATATTCAAAACGTATCTGCTTCGGTGCAGGACTCGCATGCTGGGCTCTGCTCGTGTGAAACGCTCCCTTGGTTTCCTTGGAAGAAGCCTGAGCCAGAACCAGTATGCTCCTTCACGTTGATTATACCCAACTTCACAGAGAGAAATGTATGGTAGTAGATACATGTATATCGTAAATTCAACATGACATGACTTATTGAATTTTCTAAAATAAAATTTTCCTTTTGAATTTGCAATTTCCGTATAGTTGAATTTAACTGATTCCGTCATGTAACTATTACATGAAGGTTAAAACAAAAGCGCGTTTTTCGTTAGAAAATTATAGATAATCTATTCATTTTAATATATGATAATCGCTTGTTATTAATTCAAGGTCGAAATCGGTACACAAGCTTGAGTTTCTATTGATACTGAGAAAGGTAAAAGTTCCGTGACGTGTGCGGTTCGAACCCGTGACACTGATGTCATGATGAGACTGACACCACTAAGCCATAAGAGACAGAGGACATGTGGATCGATGAAGTATACGATGTTTTATTGAATTTTTTCATCGTGATATTTGATTTTATTTCAGCAAAGAAAACAGCGTATTTCTGATGAATGGCAATTATGAAGACTTGATGCCACGTGAATTAATGCAAATTGACGCGCCATAAAGTATCATGTAATAGTTACCAGACTCATGTGGTGTCAACATGACATCCGTGAACCTGACTTAAAGAAGTGAAACACCGGCAAAATTTATCGGATATATGTAAATTCAACAAGATCTGAAATCAATATAAAAATACTTGTAGATTCAAACCGACTATTTGCAGAAATCATTAACATTTACATGTATTTAGTTTTGAACAGGCCAATATGACAAATATTGTACATTTCACAAGACATCTCGTCTGTGAATTCTTTTGTCACGAATCGTTAGTGGCCGTAGGTGTTTCACCGCATTGTTCCTTGCTCAAATACCGACCTCGCAACCATCTTGCAGAATATTGTCTCCCAACGAGTTAATAATTTTAGAGCCGACCGTAATAATTGTCTCATGCTTCAAATTTTAACAGAATCCACTTCTATGTACTGTGCATTAACGTCCCTGGAGAAGCACCGACAGTAACATTGCACTCCATCGCCCATAATCCGAATCGTGGGAAGCCCGATACCTTCCTTCTTCGACTCCTTTCTGCCTCCCCATCATCCTCCGCTACTGCCGGCCGCCTCACATCCTCCCTACCCCAGTGTTGAACACAATATTTCTGCAGAGAACAACTGTTCTACGTTGATGAGCTCGTGTATAGTTAAGATGGATTAGAACATTTATATCGCTATTTGTTTCACTAAGTGTTTGTAATGATGTTCGTTACTTGTCATTTCAGGTACAGTAAGCCTTCCACTTATTGTACACTCAACTTAACAAACTTACACGTTAACGAACTTTTTCTTCGTCGGAAACACCGCTACTTGACGAGCATTGTGATCGCATGAAGGGGAAATATCTTCGTCACGGTGCAGCGAAGCGGTTCGTTATCATGGAGGGATTTCATCCAGCCACGAGGCGCTGCATGCTCCTCTCCACTGATTACAGATTACCCAATTTGTTCCTTTGGATGTTATTTCAACTGACGAACACGACCTCGTTAGGTTGTAATTTGGCCCACCGCGAGTTGTTTTTTTAAGTGGGAAGACTCCTGAAGGCTGAGTTTACCAATGAAATAACACGTAATTATACACAAGTTTCCAAGAATTCTGCGTGGAAAAGTATTGTTTTGTTTCATCGTCCTTCCTTCGGTCGAGTAATCGACATCTGTATAGGAACATTATTCTCCAGAGCTAATTTTTTGCAGATTTTCTTCACAGTCACCGCAGAGGGACGCTCTTTAACGGATTGTTTCCACTCAATCATTTATCAGCCTCCTCCGCTCAAAAGAAGAGGATTTACAAAACCTTGCTCCACGGACAAGAAAGTGGCTTTAAGTTGAACAAGTAATGCGGCAGCAGTCGTGCGCTGTCACAATGTGTGGCTTTAAGTTGAACAAGTAATGTGGCAACAGTCGTGCGATGTTACAATGTGTGGCTTCAAGTTGAACAAGTGATGTGGCAACAGTCGTGCGCTGTCACAATGTGTGGCGCTAAGTTGAACAAGTAATGTGGCAACAGTCGTGCGATGTTACAATGTGTGATGGCTGTTCTTTCAACAGCAGAACTCATAACTTGGGATTCCTTTCATTTATTGCAATGGACGTAATCGCCTTTCTTCACTGGCCGTCTTACTATCTTCTAGGCTCACAATTTGCATTTTTTTCAGACATAATAACAACGAAGGCCGCGGATTTTATCATTTATTTGTATCTGAAATGAATGATAAAATATTAAATAAATAGTCAATTATAAAAAGGCATAAACGCAAGGCAATTTATTTCCATGCAAATACTTTCAAAGCCGCGTTCGATTCATCGCATTTCATAATTGGGCACTGCTAATAATGAAGTAATTCAATCGTTCCAAATGATATCCG
The DNA here is from genome assembly GCA_016164225.1 of Gammarus roeselii. Lineage (NCBI taxonomy): Eukaryota > Metazoa > Arthropoda > Malacostraca > Amphipoda > Gammaridae > Gammarus > Gammarus roeselii. Next base: position 6,879 of record SDVV010015937.1, on the reverse strand, counting down.
TTCTATATTAATGGAACTAGGGCGTACGAACAATTATACTCTATTTCAATATATGAAGGCAGTTCAAACGAGATTATTTCTATCCGGATAATTAGGTGACCTGACACAACCTTACTCTTGGATGTTATAAGGAACTGACTCGAGAAGATGATCAATGTTTGAGGCTCGATAGCTTTACCAGCATCACTGAACACAAGGAAAAGTAGTCACCATTTGATCCCATATTCATTTGATAACATGCAACATATCAATCGTGTTATTTTTCAAGCAAAAATGTTCCGATCGAGTTGTTTGATTACAACAAATGTACGATTTGTTGTGATCGTTGTAATCCAACAACGAGGTACTATTGTACTTGAACTTGATGCGGGCCATTTCGAAACGTTGAATTTGTATTTTCTTTCATTCACTCCTCACCTGACAATCTGCCGTTATAGTGTTGAGGTTCATTGCGACAAAATGTCCTCAATTCAAGCAATCTGAAATGCTTCATCGTTAACCTGTTGTATCATTCGGCACCGCTGTTATTATTACCCAGCACAATTTTGTGATTGCATAAAACAAAAACTGAATCTTTGTATGCCATCTCATCCGGCTGTAATGTTTGAATTTGAGTATATTCACAGGGAGTCACAAAACATAAGGAACCGAAGTTGGAGTCACTGCCATTTTGGCACAATTCTGCTCTGTAATTTTTTTTTTTGGTTAAAATCCATGGACGTAAACGGCTATGAAAAGGGAACACAAACTTATCTTGTGACTGCTCTCATATTCTGTATTCTGCCACTAACTACGAATATTTCTTGTCAATAAAGTTATTACCGATGTTTAATGGAAATTAAATCCCCTACGAGCATTTAGATTGTTTTTCGCATCATTCTCCACGGGCTTAGGAGTTGAAAAATGTTCCTGAAAGATGCCAAAACTGAATTTTCATATAATTTTTTGCCTCACTATTTATCTCATAGGCATTTTAACCTCGATTCTAATTTAATAGTGTTAAGTTTCCACTCTGGTTTGTTTCAGCTGATCTAAGACTGTCGAACCTCTGATCATTGAACTTTCCAGTAAAATTTGCCAAATAAATAATGCGTGGTTTCTCTAATAAGGAAACTTCTCGATTGGAATTTAAATTTCAAAGTGAGTGACACGAGTCGGTTGGAAAAAAAATTTATCATTGCAGTGCCTTTACTTATCCTATTTGAAATCGTCCCAACGAGCGCACTTTCTCGATGCACCACAATCAGCGTAAGGGTAGTTGTAACGGCGCTGGTGGCCTGTGCCCAGGGCCCAGTCATCCGGTATAATGCTGCTTCTCCTTGCAGACTTCGTCCAAAAGATGTATTGGTTTTCTTGTAACTTGATGTGTGTACGTGTTATAGCACTCATATAAATTGAAATTGACCTAAGTTTTGTATGGGATATATTTTTTGAGCGCGTAATGTTCGGTATTTCATGAAAATAAATTTAATCTAAAAAAAATTCTCGTAGGGTATTTGTAAATAATCTACTCCGGTTGGAGCACGCACTTCCCACATTAACCTTAGCTAGTTTGCTTTTTATTTCTCATTCTACATTCTATTTTTCCTCATGCAAAAGGGATTCATATACACATTTGTTTGCCTGAAGGTCGTATGAATGTAGTTGTTGCGCTTACAATTCCCAGCATAACTTGGCTAATGATGCAAGTTGACCATCTTTTGCAGGTGACACAGCAGGAGAGCGGAAAAAAAGATTAACACAAAAGTTCTCGTCTTGTAGATCTGAGCTCTGTGTGGCAGTGACTAACGATCATCAAATAGAGATATTGGAATATTATCGTCTACAACCGTGTAACCAAAACTGAATGCTGCAGTGTCCTCGTGGTTAGGTGTCTAGCTGATAATTCCAAGGGATATACTTTTTAGAAAGAAATATATTTTCTGATATAAGAGGAGAAATCTTCTATGGAAGCTAGTTACTATATATCTCTTAACTTCAAAAACAATTTTGATACATTGATTTATCAATATTTAAACTGATTATTACTCGATATCAATCTTGTATTATCGGTTTGGATGCAAGGTGCCATCGAATAATGATTATAATTCTATATCAATTGGAATGCGTCATTAGATGGAGGAAATACGACTATTTCATGGATCTATCTTGTGGGTCATCGAATATTTACCATCGCAAAATGAAAGATGACGGCAGACCAGCAATGCGTATTTCGATATGTGAAGAAGATTAATTTAAATCGGTTTATCAAAAATCTACACACTTATTCGGTTTGACAATTAGTAATGGAAAATAGTCCTTCAGTATTTTTTTTTATATTTCAACGACCAGGACTTTATGAAATTCAGCTAGACCACCTAAAAGAAATGATTGTGAGAAAGGGACCAAGCAATCTATAAATAAATTTAATTATGTACATCAAAAAATTAAACAAAACATTCCGTTTTTATTTCAAATGCCCAAACTATTAATTCATAAATAGAATCAGTTATAACAGATTATAAGATTTAAAACACAACATAAATATTTCAAAATTCATTGCCAATATGATAAGGAGTGGTTTACGTTAAACAGTATTAGTTTGCGTGTTTATGCTGCGTGTACTGCGTGCATCAACTTCCCTAGAGTTATCGACATACAGACCAGAAGAACACCCTCATCCATTAGCATCGCCTGGTTTTTAAGATCAATCGGAATATTTGATGACAGCCAGTAAATAGCAGACATTCCATTACACGACATCTAATTTGAATGAGTCAGAAAGGACTTTCATTGCAATGTTTCATCATATAGTAGAACAAAGTGGTACAACAATAGAAGATCAAGGTCGTAGGCACTATAAAAGATTAAGGTCGTACAAACTATTGAAGATCAAGGTCGTAGAAGCTAAAGAAGATTAAGGTCTTATAAACTATTGAAGATCGAAGTCGTAGGAAATATAGAAGATGAGATCATACAAACAATTGAAGATCAAGGTCGTAGGAACCTTGGTTTACCCCAAGATCCTTCACTCGGAAGAGACTCGTGAACAGAATACCAGTGGCAGCGCGTGTGCAGTTGGTATCTATGATACGCTGGGAGCCCAGCGTTCGCGCTAAAATTATTTCCGCACCCGCGCACTATCGCCATTTCACTTCAGCTCACTGTCATAACCGCTAAAATTCTTTCAGCACACGTGCTTTCGAGCTAAACAGTGTTTCAGCCCACGCGCATTTGCGCCACAAACGTTACATTTTTTACTCAGAGCAGCCTCTGTCATATCCGCCACTGTCATATCAGCCACGAGTCGTACCATTTTACTGGTTATCACTTTGATGAAATTTCAATAAACTGATATAACTACTAAAAAACGGCTTTACGTACCCTAGCAAAATACGTACGTTTGCCCCGCGGGCTAGAAATACGTACCTTTGCCCCGCGGGTTAGAAACACGTACCCCTAGGTTAGGTTAGGTTGGGTAGGTTATGTTTCATTAAAGTGAAACTAGTAAAACGGTACCTTAGATCGGATGACGGAACAACTCGTGGCTGATATATCATTGGCGAATATGATAGTGGTAACGTAGGTAGGTAGTCGGAACAACTTTTGGCTGATATGACAGTCGGCGGAGATGAAAGGGGCTGATCTGACGTTAGCTATACAAAAATTTAGTCCAATAATCTTCACCCTGTATGCTGATTCTTTGTCGCTGGAGCGGGGATCGTTCGTCCGCGCACAGACGGCGGGACGGCGTTAAGTAATGAAACCGATTTGGGTTTCACTCCGTCGTTGCGGTGAAGATTAATGGACCTTTTCAATTAGGATATCATCGTTACATTAAACTAAGGAAAGGCGATTGCTATGAATGCCTTGCTAATAAAACGTATCGAATATTTTTTTTCATTGCATCACAAATACGTTGCATGCCGGATCGTATGTCGTAGAAGTTCTACAAGCGACTTTGTCCGATTATTATGCCATTGTGAATATCATATAATATTATAGTGTGCACGATCGACGAAAAGTTACAGTGTGTATACAGCTGCACTTCCAGCGTCCTGCGTGGTTTGAGACTTGACAACTCAAGATGTTTGAGACTTGGCAACTCAATGCAGCCTTGTGGAAGTGACTGAGCACCTCCCTCCCACTGTGACCACCTAGCCGCATGCCGCCCTGCAGCTCGGGGGGAAAACAGCTATTTTCTATACACATGAATATAGTTTCCAGTTGAATAATTTAGAAATTCAAACACGTGAAGGTGGTTTACAACTGGAACTGATTTTTCCAATGGAGGTTTATTCACGTACACATTACTGGAGCGCTGGTTAACTGTTTAAAACGGTAGCAAGCTGACTGAGTTTCAGAAGACAGCGTCGGTAATAATGAATGAACAGCTCTTGTAAACATACTCGCATCATTGGATGGATGGCATTGTTTGATTAGCACAGGAGCCTCCAGACGTTATATTTTGATATATGACGTATCTTCAACTCTATCTTTGTCGAACGATCTTCCATTTGTGAAATTGTGTAGGACGTCATCGATGTATGGACGACATCTTTGAAGTGTGCAGCGGGTAAGCGGAGCTGCTATTTTTGTAAGCGTGACCAACTGGATAGAAACACTTTATCAGATCATTTTATCTACAATTAAACATTATTTTCACTACTTCAGAGCATTGCGAGCTGCTTGTCGACAACATACAGCTACGCATCTGGAATGCAAACAAATATGGTGAAATTGTACAACCTACAACCATCAGCCACAAACTGTTCAAAACTGTCATGTTATCAAAATGTGTTTCCATATTTTGCAACATCTTAGCTAATGACTATGTTGAGGTTGGGTCGAAATGCATAAGACCTATACAGCCCTCTCGTTTCAAACTTCCCACGACGAGTATATCTTCCGACCCAAAACGGATGACGTACTATCCTGTTCCGCATTTTTTTTTTTGTTTCCTCCAGCATGTCTCGTGTTTATGCAGATAGGTAAGATTAAGGGGTCCATCTCCACCAAAAATATGAAAATGTTCCCAGTGATGTAATTTACACAGGCCCTCGGCTTACGCCTCTCAGTTCCAGGGCGAGGACTGAGAGTTGTCCTGAATACACTGCAGCTGTGGCCAGATGGAGGGCGCCACCCTGGTGTTGTAGCAGCAAATGGCAGGGTGAGAGCACTTGAAGAGGCGGAGGCAGAACAAGGATTCCTACTTGAAAGAGAACAGGGCTGCAACATAAAACTGGAATTTAGGGAAACAGTCGTACCTAGGAATGCGAAAAAAGGTGTAATTTACGTCAGCAGTTGAGGTCTTGATCAGACATGATCCGACAAATGAAACAAGGTGAACAAATCCAAAGCTAGGGTAGAAGCACGACACGCCTGCAATTTACAATGAGATCGGGAGGCACAAGTAAAATTTTTTAACATTGGTTTTTTAATGGGAAATATAAGAAACACCATCAGAACGAAACTCATACTAAAGGCTCTGATAATACACTTAACTATTAGAGAGCGATACTAAAATTAGCCTGGGGAAAGACAAGCGTCACACACCCTTCCTGAAATCGCATGCAGAATGTGGAAAACATTGAGAAGGGTAACAAACGTAACTAGTCATGCACGTATTGAAAACTACTTACAGGACCAATAGGTAATGGATATTGAAGGGCAAATTACTACGTGAACTAAAAGTCATTTGGAAATAGGAGTGTTGTTGATTTATTGGCAAGACACTAGGAAGTTACAAAGCTTCGTCACAAGTTTCAACAAACAAAACAAATGATGTGCAATCGGCAATGTGGGAGTAGGCAGAGACACGATGCAAATAAAATGATCCGAAGTCGAATGCAGTTATGGCACTTCTTACGTTACCAGAGAAGAATTTAGGGGAGCCCAGCGTTCGCGCTAAAATTATTTCTGCACAAGCGCACTATCACCACTTCTCTTCACCTCACTGCCATGGCCGGACACTCATAACCGCTAAAAATCTTTCATCACACGTACTTCGACCTAAACGTTGTTTCAGCCCACACGCATTTGCCGCCACTTCAAAATCTGCCACTGCCATATCTGCCACTGTCTTTACACCTAAACAGGGGTACCAACTTATTAGTTATCACTCTAATGAAACTTCAATAAAAAATAAAAATAAAAAACGGCACTACGTACCCTAGAAAAAAAAAGATTGCCCCGCGGGTTAGAAATACGTACCTTTGCCCCGCGAGTTAGAAACACGTACCCTAGGTTAGGTTAGGTTGGGTAGGAAAAGTTTCATTAAAGTATTAACCAGTAAAATGGTACGCCTCGTGACTGATTCTGACGTCGACTGAAAAAGAGTTTAGGCAGAATGTCACTGACAGATATGACAGTGGCTGGTGAGACTGAGGAACGTTATAAATGTTCGCTGTTAAAAAATGGTACCGTAGGTAAGAAGTCGGAACAACTTGTGGCTGATAAGGCAGTTGGCGGAGATGAAAGGAGCTGATCTGACGTTAGCTATAAAAGAATTTAGCGCCAGGGATAGCGACCCGAATTTATCGGTGGGACACTGCTCCAGTTCATTGTTCAGCATCAAATAACGTAAATTCGATTTTTTAAACCTGTGGGGCGAGGATCAAATAATCGACCATCACCCTATGAGATGAAATTGTAATTGTTGATTCAAGGCGCACAGATTTAATTCAACGGTGTAATCCTCGGCAAAAACTTCACTTTGAGAATTCTCAAAAATGCAATAGAAATCACCAAATATTCTGGCAAGCTCACCTCCTGATTGGGAACAATTAATTAAAACTCATGGATCATTAAAACAAACGCAAAGTTCCACGTTTAACGTCAGAGCAATAATGCCTATGAATATCAGTAAATGATGCGAGGTGAGGAACACGTCTGTTAAAA
>SDVV010015936.1:0-14389 GCA_016164225.1 Gammarus roeselii | reverse complement strand
CCTGCCAAACCAACACCAACTCCGCACACACCAACCCGGGTTATGACCACTGGGACCAGGCTCACCTGGGCTATAGAATAAAACCGGGCACCCTGGGCGTGCCGCTCTCTGGCTGGCACCCCGTTACAGGGCTTTTCCACCCCTGGGTATCTGTCGGGCTGTGCCGCAGCACTCGTACTGGCTTCACTGCCTAAAATAGCCACCCCTCTCCAGGGTGTCCTCTGGGTTCAATTCCGGGTCTGGCAAACGCAGAGCAGTGCCGGCACACAGGTCTCCCACTACCAGGCCACATCACAGACATGAGCGACACCCACCCCAGGACCTTGGATAGTGGAGGATTCACCTTGACGCTCTCTCACCCTTTATACCGACTGGAGACGGTTCCTGATCAGCTAGGCTGACTCAGAAGTGGGGTTAAACGCCAAGGCTACTGAAGATGAACATGCAGACAACGGGCCATGAGTTGGCCAAAAGATGAATACCTGAACATCCCCAGACCCCAGCGCGCCCCACCCCATCTCCAGTCTAGCCTGGAGAGCAGCCAAGGGAGCCACGCTCACAAGCCATTTGAACTTGAGCCCAATTGTAGACCCCCCAAGAAGTACCCTATTATTTTCTATGGCACCAGAGAAACAGGAAACCTCAAGGCAGAGGACTTGTTCCCATACTACAAGAACAAAGAACGTTTTGGCAAGCCACAGAAACGCAAGCTCTTCAATGTGGGTCTCTGGGAGATTGAGAACAATCCAGACTGGGACCCGAACATTGTGGATGTGTGTCTTCCCGGGGTCCAAGCTTGCCTGGAGGCAGACCGGGATGAACTTTCTCCAGGCTCACCTGGTGCTGCGTGTGGCCGCGGTGGTGACTCCAAGACGGGTGATGAGGCGGTGTCGCCGGTGTCTTCTCTCTTTGCGTCGCTGGATGCTGTGGAGGATGACGAGGATCTGCATTGCTTGCCTTTGCAGCCGTCCGGTAGTCTGCAATGCTGGTGTGGGATGCGCAGATGCTGGGGGGCCTGGTGCATCTAGGCGTGTCAGTGTTGGGGGTGCCTCTGTTCACTCCGGCGGTTCTGGTGTTGGTGTGCACTGTTCCTTCTGTGACTGGATCGTTGGTGGCGTCTTGATTGGATGTTTCTTGTGTGGATGTAAGTTTCATGCAGATCCCGCATGTGTTGGGATTGACAGGGACGTCATTGATTGTGTGTGTGGGGAGGGAGGGAAAGCTGTGAAGTATTTTTGCTGCAGATGCAGGAGTGGGTCTGGGGTGGTGTCTGGTGTTGGTGGTGGAAGTAAGTCGGATCTTCTGTCAGCATTTGATCAGCTGCTTGCTGCTGTGGGATCAATCTCTAGGGGGCTGTCTGAAGTTTCTGAGAGGTTGGATGCAATGTCCGCTGCGGGAGGTGTTTCTGCTGTCGTGAGCGGTGCTGAGTTGTCTGTGAAGGAGGTGGAGTTGATGATTGAGGAGAGAGTAGCTAGGTCTGCTGCTGTGCGTGGTGGAGACAGTGGCGGCCTATCTGCAGAAGATGTGATGGGTATAACTGAGGAGAGAGTGTCCAGTTTGGTGAATGGTGGGGTGGTGCGTGCAGAGCTGAGAGAGCTGGATGATCAGAAGTGTCGTAGAAGGAATGTTGTTTTGAAAGGTTTTGAATCTAGTGATGCTGAGGTGGTGAAAAGAATGTTTGATAGGATTTGTGGAGTTCTGATTGTGGGCACAATTGAACTGAGTGACATGAAGTGTTTGAATGCTAATGGCTTATTTAGAGCATGTGTTGAGAATGATGAGCAGAGGCATGCATTGCTGAATGCTGCAAAGGGGTTGATGCATGTTGATGAGTTTAAATCTGTGTATGTTCAGAGAGACCTGACCTACCGTCAGTGTCAGGAGTTGATTGCTAGAAGAGCAGTGTTGCGGGACTCTCCTTGGAGAGGCAGTGGTGGTGGCAGCCGGAGGGACAATGGCCGTTGGGGCCGCGGTGGCAATGATGGGGCTGATGTTGGTGGTAACCGGAGGGGTCTTCGTGGTGGTGCTGGTGGTCGCGGTGTTGGTGTTCTTGGTGGTGCTGGCCACCTTGGCCTTCCGACTGGCTGCGGTGTTGGCGGTCGTGGTGGTGCTGATGGTCGGGGTGTCGCTGGCGGTCGTGGTTCTTCTGGCGGTCGTGGTTGTTGGCGGCGGCGGTGTTGCTGGCGGACGCGGGTTTGCTGATGGCGGTCGTGGTGTTGCTGGCGGTCGTGGTGATGCTGGAGGTCGTGGGGGTGAGGGTTTGCGCGGTGGTTTCGGTGGTGCTGACGTGCGCGGGGGTCTTGGTGGTCGTGGCGTTGGTGGTGCTGTTGGACGTGACAGTGGGGTTGCTGGTGACACCTTGTCCGGTTTTGGTGGTCCTGTTGGTGGGGGTGGTGATTCTGTGGTTACTTGAGGGGGCGAGATGCATCATTTTACTTTGAAGTTTGGACAGGTGAATGTAAATTCTCTCATGAACAAGATGTATTGCTTGGTTGATTTGTTCCGGTCCTGCGCCTTGGATGATGTTGCTGTGAGCGAGACTGGGCTCACTGCTTCGGTTCCTTCGTCCTTCATTTCCTTGGAGGGTTTTGATGTTGTGAGGGGTGATACTGATGGCTCTGTTTGCAAGCATGGTGTTGGCTTGTTTGTAAGGAGGGGGGGGTTTGTTTTGTTGAACACCACCTTGAGTGCCCTAATGTTGCTGCCATCCACTTGCTGGATGTTGATGTCTGGGTGTTGGCTGTCTACCGTCCCCTATCTCATGATGATTGCAATTCTCAGCTCATCCAGCTGATCTTGACCTTAAGTGCTGACCGTGAGGTGGTGGTTTTGGGCGACTTCAACCTGTCCTCCTTGGCTTGGTCTTTTGAGAATGTTCTTGATGTATATGTACGCCTGGTGGATATGTCTTTATTGGACTGTTTTCTGTGTTAGTTTGACACAGTGGGTGACTGAGAGCACTTTTCTTGCAGGTGGTTCCATTTTGGACCTTTTCCTGACATCCGAGTTGGTTAGGGTGGGTAGTGTTGAGGTGCTCTCCCCGTTTCCTTGTTGTATGCACTCTCCTGTTGTGTGCGACTATCTTTTCCAAGTGGAACTGGAGCAAGATGTGGACTTTTTTCAAAGAGGAAGGTACCTCTGGCATAGGGGAAACTATAATGCCATATTGGGGTCCCTGTTTGATATTGATTGGCAGTTGGAATTTATGTACTTGTTGGTCAGCAGTTGTTTTGTGCCCCTGATGTCCATTCTGATGGGGTTGGTTGATCTACATGTTCCATGTAGATCTACATGTTCCATGTGGTGCGTGTATGACACGCACTAAAAGCCATGGAACATGCATCAGAAGGAATAAAAGATTCAGAAAAAAAATCTTACAAAAATCTGGCAACAAGCTGAGCGGAATTTTTCTAGACTCTTCTGCGAGTTGGACATAATCCGAGTTCTTGTGGCAGTAGCATTATATCCCCGCATAAACATACAGGAAGTAAAACGGTGGCCACAGAGGCAAAGAAAGACGCAGCCAAAGCTATAATGAATAATCCAAACCTATAGATAGACTGTAGCTAGGCTAGACAGCCTGGGCCAGTGCAACTTAGGCTTACCCTGGATACTGCTCCACAGAAGACAGGTGAGAATAACAGTGTTTAATATGTCCTATTCCCCAGGGTAGAGCAGACTGATATATACAGCTGCAAATTTCTGCAGCAAAACACTATTGTATATACCCGGATGGAAGATTGCAACTGCAAGGCACAAAGCTAGCTATGGGGGATTCCTCTGCCAAATGCCATACCAAGATTGTCAATTAGGCTAACATGATAGAAATCTTTAATTCTGAGTAGCACCCTACCTTGATCCATGCCTGTATAGATATATAGCTTTATAGTGCCTATAAAGTGTATATAACATTTTTATTTATATTGACAACTTTTAAATGATATCATTCATTAGGGAGATTGAGACTTCCATTATTTTTGTTCCTGGTAGCTACACCTTAGTGGTATGCTATTTCTCTTGTGATATAACATTGTTTAGTACATGCACCCAATCTGTCTGCCTGTATGAGGCAGACAGAATGGTATGTGATTATCTTCCCTGTCACACATTGTTTGCCAACTATGTTCTGTGTGCAGCCTTCCACCCCCTGCTACTGAGGCCATGAGGACACCCGTCTTCAAGCAAGACTGAATCTAAAATTCTGGCCCAACCTAGGAACCTGGACAAAAGTTTCCCCCAAGATAATTCCCTCTGGGATCTATTGATGTCAAACAAGATTTCAGCTGTCTTTCCTATCAAATCTTCTTTTCCTTTTCTATATTATCCTTGGACATCATTCAGTCAAGTTGGGGAACATAATACAAAGAAAAGATTACCTGTTTCTTACTGTCCTTGTGTCTGTTTATTGGTGCTTGCCCATAATACTCAACCTCATTGGAGTCAGATTGTGCCTTGAAAGTGGAAGCACCATATATTTTAATTCTTATCGCTCACAGAAGCTCATCCATTATCAACTTTTTGAGTAACCAAAATAAGGGTAAATTACTCTTCATTAATTAACATTCAACCCTTCAAACACCTAAACTGGTGACCTGCACCAATAACAGATCAAGGTCGACGGACAGGCAGACTGGGTGTAGGTAGTGAACTGCATGAGGGAAATAACATAGACTCTAGAGGACTTGAAGTACAAAAAGTCATAATTTGAATTTTTTTATTCAGTTTGTCATTGACACAGACTACTGCTGAGTAAGGTGCTAATTTTAATAAATAACTTGGCAATTATTCAAATTATTTTTTAATATAGATTATTTTTCGATACTTTCTTGAGTATGAAACAAACTGGCACACAGGAAACATGTGCAACACCCACAATTCTGTGATTTTGATATTTTCTTGTACCAAATTGTTGTCAGCAGATTCAAAGCCACTGCGCAAGTGACCTGCTGGTGAATTCACATCACACACCAAAGCAAATTAGAACAAATTTAAATTCCTAGTTTTTGTGACAACCTTGGTGCTCAACAACAAGTGGTGCAACCTCGCCCCAGTGGAAAGAACTTAGAGGAATTGCATTTTCACAGCACACATAGGAATTGAATTTATTTCAATCTCTCAACAAAAACAATTTGCATTCCACACCTTGGTACACATTCCACATTGACAAGACATTGCAATTTGAAAAATTATTCCCAGTCAGTCACCAGAATCACAACTTGAAAACCAGCTTGCCGACCAAGCCACACAATCAACATGTCTGAGGAGGGGAACCCCAACAACAACCCAGCATAACTGCAAACAAGGACTTTTATGTCAGAACATACATGCCTGAAGAACCAGGTTTCTGGTTTTACTTGCTAGAAGCCAACTTCACTGCACATGCCATCACAGATGACCAAACCAAAGTCCGGTCGACACTCAAAGCCCTACCACAACAATTACGATTATTACTTCAGGACATAGTCACGAATGAAGGAGATGACCGCTACAATAAAATTAAAATCAAAATCATTTCGTTGAACACACTGCCGGAATCAGCTTGCTTAAGAAAAATTATGGACAAAGAGCGACACGGGACCCGCACAATGGCACAGTTCCTGGCCCATCTTCGACATCTTCTTGGTAGTGACACGAAATCCATTGCACACCACAACAGCCCATTTTTGAAAGAAACGCTCATGAGGGAAATACCGACCAACATCAATATGCACTGTTGGTCAACAATAAAACAACCCTAACTGACATTGTGGAGGCAACCGATAAAATACTAACTGAATACCCTGAGTCAAACATACCAGTAAACAACATCAGTAGTGTTCCCCTAACATCCACACCACAGTCACAACACAACACAGCTGTGCACAGCAACACCACTCTAACTATCAATGCTCTGACCTGAAGAATGTCAGAAATGGATTTCAAAAGTAGAGCACTGTCACAGGAAAAAGACCATCTTCTGAAAAAAATTGACCACCTGGAGAGAACAATCCACAACCTGGAGAACAAAATGAATAAAGAACAACAATCATTCCTGACCAGACTGCAAAAGCTGGAACAAGGACCACACTACAACAACCATTGAAACAGAGGAAGAAGCACATCCCACCGACGTGAACAAAACAGAACGCCTTGCCATTTCCACTTGCGCTTTGGCACAAATGTTTGCAGATGCACATTACTATGTGACATGAGCAACATTTTCAACAACCAAGAGGAAAACTGAGATCCAGTGATGACAACACGAGCACAGTCATGACAATAACCCTCAAGAAGACTCGTCTCCTAACCATAATGGACAGAAAAAGCAAGTTCACCTTCTTGATACACAGGTGCTGCTGTCTCTTGTCATTCCAGCTCAAGCAACCGACCTCAGAAATGAGGAAGTTAGCAACCTACACGCTGCTAATGGTTCCCGCATACTCATCTATGGTGAGCGGCGGATGACCCTCAATATTGCCTGCGCAAGGACATAACTTGGCCATTCATCATAGCCCAGGTTGACCAACCAAATATTAGTGCTGACTTGCTTGCCCACCACAAGCTTGAGGTAGACCTACACAACAGGCGGCTCATGGATACCTCCACAAGCCTGACTGCCTCCGCAGGTCTGGCTTTAGCCGTTGCAATACTCAACACCCTAGGAGACGAACCAGACTGCTATAGAAGATTATTAGAAAAACACAAAACCATCACAATGCCTAACCCTGCATTGACCAAACCTAAGCATGATGTAAGACACATCAACGGGACAACCAGTATTCGTGCGCCCCAGGCAACTTAATCCTAAAGCCGCAGACACGGCAAAAGAAGCCATAAAAGGAATGCTGCAGGATGGGATCATCCGACCCAGTAAAAGTCCTTGGGCCTCACCATTACATGTGGTACCCAAGAAGGTTGGCTGGAAATTGTGGGGAGACTACAGGAAGGTTAATTTCCAGACAGTATGTGAAAGCTTTCCACTAAAACACCTGCAAGACTTTACAGCATAACTGGCAGGAAAAACCATCTTCTCAAAGGTTGACCTAGCTAGTGCCTACTTCCAAATCTCCATGGATGAGGAAAGCATACCCAAAACATCTATCACCACCCTTTTTGGATCTTTTGAGTTCCCTCGCATGCCCTATGGTCTCAGCGGTGCAGCTCAAACCTTTCAACGATTTCTTGACACAGTCCTTCTTGACATATCCGTCGCAGGACGCCCAGTCACAAACTTCAACTACGTGGATGACATAATAGTTGCCACCTCAGATGAGACTGGGCATCTCCAAGACCTTGAAGAACTTTTCACCAGACTAGCAGCTCATGGGCTTGTAATTCACTTGCTCAAAAGTGAATTTGGACGCCCCGAAGTGGACTTTCTGGGACACAGAATACCCTCACAGGGAATTCTGCCGTTGTCCAAGAAGGTCAAGGCTATCAATGATTTTGAGAAGCCCGTGTAGATCAAGACGCTCCAAACATTCTGTGGAATGATCCAGTTTTAAAACAGATTCTTGCATGACATTGCCTCAGTCATGGCACCACTTGACACACTTCTATTGGGGGAAACCCAGAAAGAATGACAAAATTGAGTGGAACCCAGAAGCAAACCAGGCATTCAAAAATGCAAAAGCAGCTCTTGCTCAGGCAACAATGCTCCATCACCCATTGCCAGATGCACCAACTGCTATTGCAGTAGATGCTTCCAACATCACAGTGGGAGCAGTGCTACAGCAGCTCCAAGACAAAGAATGGAGACCGCTAGCTTTCTTCAGTAAGAAACTACAGCCAAGGGAAAGGAAATACTCCACCTTTGGTTGAGAATTGCTTGCAGCTTATCTATCAGTGAAGTGTAGCCGGACCCGGCGTGCTGTTTGATTATATTGAATCTTATATATGTTATTTGCCTATTTTGATTGTATGGTATTATCTTCATTATCCCATGTTTACTTTGATCTGTGTTTTATAAGGTAATATCATACCGTAGTCCAGCTGCACTCAGTGCAGTGCTCGGTCAAGGCACAGAGGCGACCAGCGATCGGCCAAGCAGGATGTCACATCCGCTCCGAGTATCTTGTGTTGTTGGGAAAGCCCGACGTGACGTCACCGGACGCGCACAGATGGTGCCGCTGCATGAGCAGTGTCGGATTGTGCATCAGCCTCCAGGGTTTAGTGCATTGAACCATATGGTATTTAGTATGTAAGGATATATTGCGTTTCATTAACCTACATGTTGTACATTGCTGTTAATGGGTTGGCTCTATGCCGTTGCATTACTTATATTTATAGTTTCTTTGTGACCATTGAACTGCGACGTTGTAGAGGATAGGTTAGGATTTTTTCGAAGCGAGTAGTGGGCGCCTACGTCACGCTGCCGAACCTATATAAGACTACGTAGCGACGAAAGGAGACAGAAAGTAAGCTCCCGACTATGTGAGCGCATCTACAAATAACACGTCTAAGACATAACCAGTCGCCGCGCCGATCCTATTTCAGTGCCAGAAACAGTCTAAAATTATTGTGTTTAATAGTCTGTTAGTCATCAGTGCTTCGCTACGAACTGAGTTCCTGTGATAGTATAAAGTTATTCGCCAACGAGCACCCACACGAACTACTAGGATAGTATTGAAGAGTGAACATCATCAGAACTCAGCAGTTCATTGTTAAGAGAGATAGCCTTTGAACATCATCAGAACTCAGCAGTTCATTGTTAAGAGAGATAGCCTCGGAGAAGACACCCAGGCGTACCCTATTAGGGACTATCGAGTATCAAGTGGCAGCACAACAACGCTAAGGACTAGGCCGGGGAGGAGCCCCTTCCGCCCTCAACACTAAGAACCACACCCAACGGTGAGCTACCCCGGAAGGTTGCAACTGTAACCGATAGGTTGTTGAACTTTGTAATATTCATTTTCTAGTTGACTATCTTCCGATAGGCATGGCGGTATGTTGTTAATGAGGTAAAGATATCTAGTAATTACGTATGTATAGTAGGAGGCATTCATTTTTGATATAGTCATTGTGTAAGTGAGCATACACGAGCAGGCAGAAAGTTCACAATTGCCAGTACAGGGCTACGTGATTAAATGAAGTAAACTATTGTATAGCTACGGATTGTTCGTTTGATTGTTCCCTCCGACACAGATTTCTCGCTTGTATGAGTAACCTAAGTATCACTGCGGCTCACCCAACTGGGGAAAGGGGGAGTGCAACACGGACAAACTCCCGTAGCCTCTCCTGAGCCATCGAACTCATCGCCGCTTGTTGGTTCATTGATAGTATCTATGCGCATAACGGTTGGTGACCGTTCGGTAGTAATTGATTTGTTCCGGCAGGGCGGCAGAAGCATTTCCGCTACTTCATCGTAGGCATAGACTTCGCCATCATCACCGATCATAAACCATTGGTTGGTGCACTTCACAAACGACAGGAACGAGACATTCCTTGGGAGAGCCGCCAACTCTCCTACATCAGTTAGTTCACAACTGATATAAGGCACATCGCTGGAGAAAAGAACCAAGTCGCAGACGCTTTGTCAAGGTGTCATGATTAGGAGGAACCAGCCACGCAACTGCCTCCTGAACCAATTGATGAGAATTGCGATTACCTTCTCACAGCAATATTTACGGACATTGATGAAGAACGACTTCGCACAGAACAACTTCAAGACCAAGAGTTGGAAGCACTACTCGAAGACAAGGATTCAACCTTCCGCCTACAACAAGTTGATGGAATCTACATGCACATACATGACAATGTGTGCCGACCTTACATTCCAAAGACATTGCGCAAGGAATTCTTCCATAAAGTGCACAACATCGCCCATCCTGGGAAGCGTGCCACAGTTCAGCAACTTGCCACGCGTTATGTGTGGCCAGCCATGAAGAAAGACATCCGACAATGGTGTGAGCAGTGCACAAACTGTCAAAAAGGCAAAATAAGTCGTCACAAATTTGTTCCATCACAAACCATACCACCAGAAGGAAGAAAGTTTGCTCCGGTACATCTCGACCTCGTATGACCTTTACCTCACAATGAGGGGTACGAATACCTACTCACCATGATCGACAGACATACCCGCTGGCTTGAAATATGTCCCATCAAAGATGCACGAGCAGAAATAGTCAGCAAAGCTTTCCTTGCCACTTGGATCTCACACTATGATTGCCCCATAAGCATCACCACAGACCGCGGTCCTCAGTTTGAATCAGCTTTATGAACCAGTCTCATGGAAACCCTTAATTCGGTGCGAATCAGGACCACCGCTTACCACCCTCAGAGTAATGGCCTGATCGAACGACTCCACCGCCGAGTCAAGGATGCCTTAAAAACACAGACAGATCCTCACCACTGGGTTTAAAAACTTCCACTCATCCTCCTAAGCATGCGAACCGCAGTAAAAGAGGACATCGATTATACAGCAGCAGAACTTATGTTTGGAGTAAACTTGCGACTTCCATGCGACCTGTTGGTCAGACCGAGTACAAACAGAGACTCCAAAACTTCATGAACGAAGTTGGTCTCGCACAGTCCCGACCAATTCAACCAGCAGAGGGACACCTTGACCCCAAACTCAAAACAGCGACGCACGTCTTACTCCGCACCGACAGAGTACGGCACCCGCACGAAGCACCAGACGAAGGACCATTTGAGGTAGTTCAACAAACACCGACACACTACACTATCAAGCAAAGAGGCAAAACCGACAATGTCTATGTCTCTTCTTTGAAAGGGGCCCATGGCATAGACGACGTATTCCCTGAAAGACATTCACATGTCAGGATAAGAATCGGAAACGTGCCGTCAACCACACCAGGCCCAGTCCAAGTTCCCACACCAGACGCACCACGTTTAGAGGACCCGCACACGCCACAAACCCAGACTACCAGACAACCAGCAAAATTACCACCTCAAGCCCCCACAGGACGGAGAGTACAAATAAACCCGCAACCTCAAGTCAGGTTGTTCACTCGAACCACCAGGTCTGGCAGAGCAGTAAGAGCACCAGACCGCCTCAACATGTAGCTAACGCTGCGCATTTGGACGTCAGCCAAGCAAGGGAGGAAACAATACTGCATCCCTGGCTGCAGACTGAATGTGGAGTAATGTAGAGGTCCTTGAATGACCCTACATTATCCTAATAACACTAAACGCATTACACGTGCATCACAAGCACTATTACGATTAAGCAATCGCATCTTTTGATCTCATTGTTGCATATCTCTGTAGGTAGCAACAACATTTCCGTTCAGCTAGTACAAACAGCTTCCAAACATAATGGCAGTGCAACAAATATTTATTTTGGCTAAATAAATATGTATACAAATGCACTAAAAGCCATGGAACATGAATCAGATGGAATAAATGATTCAGTGAAATATTTTAAAAAGATTCAGTGACATATTTTTTTTTACAAAAATTCAGAGAAATATTTTTACATGAATCTGGCAACAAGCTGAGCCGGGTTTTTCCACTTTTCCGTTGGCGGGTCGCAAAAGATCGTCGTTTCTTGTGGCAATTTCAAAATAGCAACAAAATTATTGAAGTGATATCGTGGTCACAGAGTTAAGTGTTCCCTTAAGGCCTGGTCAAACATATACATAGACTAGCTAGGCTAGATAACCATAGGCTTACCTTGGATACTGCTCCACAGAAGACAGGTGCGAAGAACAGTGTTTAATATGTCCTATTCCCCAGTGTAGAGCAGACTAATAAATACAGTTGCAGATTTCTGCAGCAAAACACTTTTGTATATACCTGGATGGAAGATTGCAACTGCAAGGCACAAAGCTAGCTATGGGGGATTCCTCTGCCAAATGCCATCCCAAGATTGTCAATTAGGCTAACATGATAGAAATCTTTAATTCTGAGTAGCACCCTACCTTGATCCATGCCTGTATAGATATATAGCTTTATAGTGCCTATAAAGAGTAAATAACATTTATATTTATATTGACAACTTTTAAATGATATCATTCATTAGGGAGCTTAAGACTTCCATTATTTTTGTTCCTGGTAGCTACACAGCCTACACCTTAGTTGTATGCTATTTCTCTTGTGATATAACATTGTTTAGTACATGCACCCAATCTGTCTGCCTGTATGAGGCAGGCAAAATGGTATGTGATTACCTTCCCTGTCACTCATTGTTGGCCAACTATGTGCTGTGTGCAGCCTTTCACCCCCTGCTACTGAGGCCATGATGACACCCGTCTTCAGGCAAAACTGAATCTAAAATTCTGGCCCGACCTAGGAACCTGGACAAAAGTTTCCCCCAAGATAATTCCCTCTGGGATCTATTGACGTCAAACAAGATTTCAGCTGTCTTTCCTATCAAATCTTATTTTCCCCTTCTATATTATCCTTGGTCATCATTCAGTTAAGTTAGCGAATACAATACAAAGAAAAGATTACCTGTGCCTTACTGTCCTTGTGTCTGTTTGTTGGTGCTTGCCCATAATACTCAACCTCATTTGTAGAAAAGGATAGCATAATTTGGAGTCAGATTGTGCCTTGAAAGTGAAAGCACCATATATTTGAATTCTTATCGCTCACAGAAGCTCATTTATTATTAACTTTTTGAGTAACCAAAATAAGGGTGAATTATTCTTCATTAATATTTATTCAACCCTTCAAACACCTAAAGATGGAGTAGGGCAGTTGGATTTTACTATTAGGGCAGAGGTGGTGTTTCTTCTTGCAGGAAATTTTGCTTCGACAACGCAGTCCTCGCATTGAACAAGTCCAGTGATGTCCTCCTCGATTTCCTCTTTTGGGATATCTTCAACATTTATCTAACCTGAACTTGTAGAGAATGTTGGGTGTGGTACGATTGTGCATGGCTTTTCACACAATCTAGTCTTGAAGAGAGTTGTGGCCAATGAAGGAGCCCAGCTCTTTTCGTGGAGTGTATGGACAAATATCCGGTCTATCGGTTGGGTCGAACATGATCTCCAGATGTTTGGGAAAGGTGAGACTATTGTTGAATAGATTGTGTTCATTAAATTGCGTGTACTGCTTCTCCCTTGAAGCTCTCGCAGCTAGTTTTTTTTTGCGGGGTGGAGAGTCGTCTCGGTTGTCATCGTATGTGGAGTTAGAAGCACTTGCGTACGTTGAAGGTTCTTAGGCTTGTCGTTTTTTCACGAGTTCATTGACTTGAAGGAGTATAGCTTTGACGTGACACTCGAGTCTCGTTAGACGGTCGTCGATTGTGTTAAGTCCTATGGTGGCGTCTTCAGCTTCCTGCTCAGAGAGGCCGGTCGCTGGATTTTGAGAGTTCTAGATTTCCTGAATTTTCTTTGTCAACTCCTCGATGCGGTCGTTTTTTCGAGCTTCCTCTGCCGAGGTGTCGCTGGTCATTTCTGAGAGGCTGACATTCCCGCTGTTGATATTTTAGTCTTCGTTACACCGGAGGGGATGCTGGCCCCTCCCAAATAGGGTTTTCTCCTTCCCTCCATCGGCCTCTTGGTTCACGCTAGGGGCCAGAGGGCACACTCATTAAAGCTTCCTCACCGGCTTTACCACTTCTAACGTTAACGTTAATTGAACACTTTGCAAGCAAAACAAACATGCGGTTCAAGGTCCCAGCACAAACTAGGGGCCAACCTGTGATATGTTGGGGGATCTCAGTTAATATTCGGTATGGGAACAAGCGTGAATTCCCAGCAACGCAACACAAGGTTTACAGCTACAAGGTCTAGTTTATCCACAGTACAACGTAATTATTCAGGTACAATAAGGACTCAGACAAAACGAATCCCTGCCTCCAACCACTTGGAACTTGCACGCGCGAGCGGGCACAAACTAGAAAGTATTTATTCACAAAATCACATAAACGAACTTTCACACAAATACACTAGCATTCTTTTAACTGACAATATTGCGGATCGTGAAAAGGATTTGATTTAATTGGATTTGATCTTCAGTTCCACCACAGACTCAACACTAGTCATAATAGGCTCCCACGTAGATTCAGAGTAGGTTCAACATAGATTCAGAGTAGGTTTAACGTAGATTCAGAGTAGGTTTAACGTAGATCCAGAGTAGATTTAATGTAGATTCAGAGTAGGTTTAACGTAGATTCAGAGTAGGTTTAACGTAGATTCAGAGCAGGTTCAACACAAATTCAGAGCAGGTTCAACGCAAATTCAGAGCAGGTTCAACGCAGATTCGGAGTAGGATTACTGTAGATTTGGGAGGAGGGAGCAAAAGTTCCAGGGTTCAGAGGAGCCTCAAATGAGTCCTACAGCTTCTTAAGAGGGTCCCGAAGGGTCTCAAGGGTGTCCCAAAAGGCCCCAGAAAGGTCCAAGTGGGCCCCCAAAAATCTCTGGTATTCCAAGTCCCTGGGTTCCCAAAACCCCGAGTCACGCGGGTCCCACAAGTACCCCACTTCCCTGGGTAACCTTGTCTC
>SDVV010015935.1:0-14389 GCA_016164225.1 Gammarus roeselii | reverse complement strand
GTGTGTGTGTGTGTGTGCGTGTAAACATATAGTCTTTAAAACCACGTTGACGACCATAAATCCTCCAAATTCATATATGGTCGTCTTCCTCCAGACCGTCTAACGTATTACGTTTTCGACGAGCCTAATTCCTACTGAATCATTCCTAATTTACAGTTCGCAATATAATCCATGTGAGGCTGAATTACTCGTTGTAAAATATAGCATTGTGCTCTTCGTTAGGTCCTTTGATTTCATTAATATAAACATAAATAAATTTATATATGACTAATCGTATGGAAATAAAATCAAACGTGTTTATGTGACTTAGTAGTAATTTCTATCACTGCAATTGTGTCTCAATATTACTTTTACATGAATTCTATATATATAATATGTGCTACGTGTAAATAAATATCAAGAAATTCTGATGTATGATTGCTGACTTTTATAGTCGAGAAAGTTACTTACGCTACCTGACGTGTATGAAAGTAAGCCAAACTGACACCCGTCTGACCGCTCGAACTGACAACACGAGTCTTCAGTTTCAGCTGGCCTCAGGTTCCTTGGCAGTGCTGGGCCAAACAGAGTAGTGAAGTTCTTACCCGCCATCCGAGGTTAGAAACCCTACCTCAAAGACAGGCATGATACCTTCCGAA
This sequence comes from Gammarus roeselii, assembly GCA_016164225.1. Taxonomy (NCBI): domain Eukaryota; kingdom Metazoa; phylum Arthropoda; class Malacostraca; order Amphipoda; family Gammaridae; genus Gammarus; species Gammarus roeselii. The sequence goes on along the minus strand of SDVV010015935.1, from coordinate 13,751 downwards.
CACACCTGCAGCTGCTGAGTCTGACGCACGAGTGGGCAGCACGAACTAACAGTCTAAGACCAGACCTGCAATTGCTGAGTCGCCGCACGAGTGGACAACACGAACAAACAGTCAAAGAAACAATGTTTTTCCAGCAATAATTCACCCTTTTATTGATTACTAATGAAAAGGTGCAGGAGGCGGTAGAGGTGATGGAAGCCCTCGGTTTAAATGGCGTTGCGACCGAGTGCTTGAGATGGGATGGAGTAAGAACTGTCGAATGACTGGTGAGGCAACTGAATCTGTGTTTTGTGGCACGCATGGTGTCGATTGTTTGTCGCAGTGCTCGTATTGTGGCTAGGAGAGGAACAGTGTGGCTTTAGGAGTGGTAGAGAATGTGCCGATCAGATTTTTGCAGGAAGACAAGTATGTGAGAAGTACCTTCCGAAGTGAAAGGATGTGTTTGGGGCCTGCATAGATTTGGAAAGCCCTACGACAGGGTTGGCAGGAAAGCGTTGTGGGTGTTGCGTTTTTATGGAGCGGTTGGAAATCTGTTAATCGTAGATCAGAGTTCCTATGTTGACAACAGAGCATGTGTGAGATTTAGGAGAGAGGTCGGAGACAAGACTGCGTTATGTCTTTTTTCAGACCACGTGGAAGGAATGATCTGGTAGGTGAACGCTAGTGTATTGGGACGTGGCTTGGAGCTGTTGGAAACCAATGGGCGGAGTTGGCAGCAGGGCCAGTTACTGTTGTGGATTATATGGCACTGGTGGCGGATTCAGAGGAGACGCTATGTAGGCTATTATCTGAGTTTGGTAGAGTGTGTGGGAGAAGGAATCTTTGAGGGAACTTGGGTAGAAGTAGAGTAAGGAGATGCTCGAGGAATGTCCTCCTAAATCTAGAGTTACTGGAGGAAGTTCAGTGTTTTATGTATCTGGGCTCTCATATGAAGAAGACCGAACTAGTGGAAACTGAAGTGAAGTCGCGAGTGAAGGAGGGGAGTAAAGTATTGGGTGCACTGAAACGTGTAATGAGCTGTAGGACGTTGGGATGGAAGCAAAGAGAGCGGGCTGTATGAGGGTGTAGTTGTACCAACTGTGCTCTACAGAGCTGAGACTTGGGGGGGGGGGGTGAGAGCAGAAGAGAGAAAAAGGTTGAATGTCTTCTAGATGAAATATTTGAGTAGCATGCCTGGTGTGACAGGAGAGTCAGGACCAATAGCGACGTGGTGCGAGTTAGATCGGCGATGGTGAAGAAAATAGAGAACAGAGTTGATTCGCGTGTTCTGAGATGATGCGGTCACATGGTGAGGATGGGCGACGGGAGATTGGTGGAAAGGGTGTTGAAGGCATAGGCGAGTGGACGTAGGCCTAGAGGGAGACCGAAGTTTGGGGTGGATAGATCATGCGAAGCAGGCGTTAAGAAGGAGAGACTCGAGTGTGGAGGTAGCCAGAGAGGATTTAAGGATTTAAAAGACATCAAATGTACTTAGGTATAATGACATGTTGACGAAATGAAAGAAATATCAATATACACAGATGGTACGTACCAAGTCTTCTTGAGCGTGAGCTGTTCTGGAGACAACATTTGCTACTTAGATGAATATAATATTAAACTATAACTAGGGTTGAGGAGTAAGGACCAACCGATGGACATCGTTGGAGGACATCTACTACTCTTCACTTTTTAATATGTCGAGACAGATGAAGGCATTACTTTGGAACTGTTCCAACTGACATCTACTAAAATACTTGGGAGCAGAAAATGTCCGGCATGAGGTTGTCTATTACACTACTCACACATTGTTTGGCGTACGATGACATCACTGAGTGCAGAATGATTGTGAATGGATGAAGTTTGACGCTGCCTGATATGCTTTCCCGCCCTTGGCATCCAGTATCTGTATCAATTGATTGACACTCCTAGTTGTGTGAGTTTCCAACTATCAGCCATGTGATGTTGACAATCATAGTCGTGTGACATTGTCAACCTCAGCTATGTGAGGCTGACACTCATAGTCGTGTGACGTTGCCACCCTCATAGTCGTGTGACGCTGCCAGCTATGTGAGGTTGACACTCCTAGGCACATGAGTTTCTCTCAGTCAGTGAGGCTTACACTCCTAGTCATGTTAGTTTGACACCCTCAGCTATGTCAGGTTGACACTCCTAGTCATGTGAGATTGCCTCCCTCATTCATGTGAAGTTGCCATTCCTAGTGATGTGAGACGGCCACCCTCAGCCTTGTGAATTTGACACCCCTAGTCATGAGAGTTTCTCATCCTCAGCTATGTTAGGTTGACACTCCTAGTCATGTGAGTTTCCCACCCTCGGCAATGTGAGTTTGACACTCTTAGTCATGGGAGTTTTCCACCCTCAGTCGTGTGAGGTGGACACTCCTAGTCATGTCAGTTTACCACACTGGAGCATGTGAGGTTGGCATTCCTAGTCACGTGAGTTTACCACCCTATGCCATGTGAGGTTGACACTTCAAGTCATATGAGTTTCCCACTCTCACCTATGTGTGGTTGACACTCCTAGTCATTTGAGTTTCCCCCTCCCAGCCATGTGAGGTTGACACTCCTACTCATGTGAGATTGTCACCTTTAGCTATGTGAGGTGATATTCCTTGTCATGTGATTTTCCCACCCTCAGTCATGTGAGGTTGATACTCCAAGTCATGTCAGTTTCCCACTCTCAGCCTTGTGAGGATAACACTCCTAGTCATGTGAGTTTTCCACCCTCAGCCATGTGAGGTTGACACTCATAGTCGTTTGACATTGCTCCCCTCAGCCATGTGAGGTTGACACTCCGAGTCATGTGAGTTTCCCGCCCTCAGCCAGTCAGGTTTACACTCCTAGTGATGTGAGTTTGACACCCTCAGTCATGTGAGGTTGACACTTCTAGTCATGTGAGTTTCCCACCCTCAGCCAGTGAGGTTTACACTCCTAGTCATGGAAGATAGCCACCCTTAGCCATGTGAGTTTGACACTCCGAGTCATGTGAGTTTCCCACCCTCAGTTATGTGAGGTTGACACTCATAGTCACGTGAGGTTGCCACCCTCAGCCATGTGAGGTTAACACTCCTAGTCATGTGATTTTGGAACCCTCACCTATGTGAGGTTGAAACTCATAGTCGTGTGACATTGTCACCCTCAGCTATATGAGGTTGACACTCCTAGTCATGTGAGGTTGATACTCCTAGTCATGTGAAATTGCCACCCTCAATCATGTGTGGTTGACACTCCCAGTCATGTGAGTTTCCCAGCTTCAGGCATGAGACGTTGACACTCAAAGTCTTGTGACATTGCCGCCCTCAGTGATGTGAGGTTGGCGCTCCTAGTCATGTGAGTTCCCCAACCTCAGCCAGTGAGGTTTACATTTCTAGTCATGTGAGTATGACCCCCTCAGTCATGTCAGGCTCATAGTCCTAGTCATGTGGGATTGTCATTCTCAGTCATGTGAGGTTGCAACTCCTAGTCATATGCGGTTGCCACCCTCAGCCATGTGAGGTTGACACTCCTAGTCATTTGAGCTTGCCACCCTCAGTCATGTGAGATTGACATTATTAGTCATGTAAGATTGCCACCCTCAGCTATGTGAGGTTGACACTCCAAGTCATGTGAGATTGCCACTCTCAGCTGTGTGAGATTGACACTCCTGGTCATGTGAGATTGCCCCCCTCAGCCATATGTGGTTGACAATCCTTGTCATATGAGTTTTCACCCTCACCAATATGAGGTTGACTCTCCTAGTCATTTAACTTTCCCATTCTCAGCTATGTTGGGTTGACACTCCTAGTCATGTGAGTAGTCAAACCTTAGCTATGTGAGGTTGACACCACTATTCATGATAGTTTCCCACCCTCGGTCATGTGAGATTGACACTCCTTGTCGTGTTAGTTGCTTACCCTCAGTCCTGTGAATTTGACACTTCTAGTCATGTGAGTTTCCCACCCTCAGCTATGTGAGGTTTACACTCCTAGTCATGTGAGTATCCCACCCTCGGCGATGCGAGGTTGACGCTCTTAGTCATGTGAGTTTTCCACCCTCAACTATGTGAGGTTGATACTCCTAGTCACGAGAGATTACCCCCCTCAGCCATGTGGGGTTGACATTCCTAGTCATGTGAGATTTCCACCCACAGCCATGTGAAGTTGACACTCCTAGTTATTTGAGTTTCCCACTCTCAGTCATGTGAGGTTGACACTCCTAGTCATATGAGTTTCCCACCCTCAGTCATGTGAGGTTGACACTCATAGTCGTGTGACATTGCCACCCTCAGTCATGTGAGCTTGACACTCCTAAACATGAGCGTTTCCACCCCTCAGACAGTGAGGTTTACACTCCTAGTCATGTGAGTTTGACACCCTCAGTCATGTGAGGTTGACACTCCTAGTCATGTGAGTTTCCCACCCTCAGTCAGTGAAGGTTTAACTCCAAGTCATGGGCGATTTCCACCCTCAGCCATGTGAGGTTGCCAATCCCAGTTATGTGAGTTTCCCACCCTCGGCCATGCGAGTTGAACACTCATGGTCGTTTGACATTGCCACCCTCAGTCATGTGAGGTGGACACTTTTAATCATGTGAGTTTCCCACCCTCAGCCACTGAGGTTAACACTCCGTGTCATTTGAGTTTAACACCCACAGCCATGTCAGGTTGACACTCCTAGTCATGTGAGATTGCCACACTCAGCCATGTGAGGTTGACACTCCTAGTTGTGTGAGTTTCCAACTATCAGCCATGTGATGTTGACAATCATAGTCGTTTGGCATTGTCAACCTCAGCTATGTGAGGCTGACACTCATAGTCGTGTGACGTTGCCACCCTCATAGTCGTGTGACGCTGCCAGCTATGTGAGGTTGACACTCCAAGTCACATGAGTTTCTCTCAGTCAGTGAGGCTTACACTCCTAGTCATGTGAGTTTGACACCTTCAGCTATGTCAGGTTGACACTCCTAGTCATGTGAGATTTCCCGCTCAGCGATGTGAGGATGACACTCCTAGTCATGTGAGTTACCCACTCTCAGCCGATGAGGCTTACACTCCTAGTCATGTGAGTTTGACACCTTCATCTATGTCTGGTTGACACTCCTAGTCATGTGAGATTGCCTCCCTCATTCATGTGAGGTTGCCACTCCTAGTGATGTGAGACGGCCACCCTCAGCCTTGTGAATTTGACACCCCTAGTCATGAGAGTTTCTCATCCTCAGCTATGTAAGGTTGACACTCCTAGTCATGTGAGTTTCCCACCCTCGGCCATGTGAGTTTGACACTCTTAGTCATAGGAGTTTCCCACCCTCAGTCGTGTGAGGTGGACACTCCTAGTCATGTGAGTTTTCCACCCTCCGTCATGTGAGGTTGACACTTCTAGTCATGTAAGTTTCTCACAATCCGCTATGTCAGGTTTATACTCATAGTCATGTGAGATTGCCACCCTCAGCCATGTGAGGCTGACACTCCTAGTCACGTGAGATTGCCACTCTCAGCAATATGAGATTGTCACTCCTAGTCATGTGAGTTTCCCACCCTCAGCTATGTGAGGCTTACACTCCTAGTCATGTGTGATTGCCACCATCAGTCACGTGAGGTTGACACTCCTAGTCATGTGAGATTGCCACCCTTAGCCTTGTGTGGTTGACACTCCTAGTCATGTGAATTTCTCACCCTCACCTATGTGAGGTTGACAATCATAGTCATGTGATATTGCCACCCATAGCAGTGTAAGGTTACCCTTCCTAGTCATGTGATTTTCGTACCCTCAGCAATGTGAGGTTAACACTCATAGTTGAATGATATTGTCACCCTCAGCTATGTGAGATCAACACTCCTAGTAATGTGAGGTTGCCACTCCTAGTCATGTAAGATTGCCATCCTCAGCCATGTGTGGTTGACACTCTTAGTCATTTGAGTTTCCCACCCTTTGGCATGTGAGGTTGACACTCATAGTCGTGTGACATTGCAACCCTCAGCGATGTGAGGTTGACACTCCTAGTCATGTGAGTTACCCACTCTCAGCCGATGAGGCTTACACTCCTAATCATGTGAGTTTGACACCCTCAGCTATGTCTGGTTGACACTCCTAGTCATGTGAGATTGCCTCCCTCATTCATGTGAGGTTGCCACTCCTAGTGATGTGAGACAGCCACCCTCAGTCATGTGAATTTGACACCCCTAGTCATGAGAGTTTCTCATCCTCAGCTATGTAAGGTTGACACTCCTAGTCATGTGAGTTTCCCACCCTCGGCAATGTGAGTTTGACACTCTCAGTCATGGGAGTTTCCCACCCTCAGTCGTTTGAGGTGGACACTCCTAGTCATGTCAGTTTACCACCCTGGGGCATGTGAGGTTGGCATTCCTAGTCACGTGAGTTTACCACCCTATGCCATGTGAGGTTGACACTTCAAGTCATATGAGTTTCCCACTCTCAGCTATGTGTGGTTGACACTCCTAGTCATTTGAGTTTCCCCCTCCCAGCCATGTGAGGTTGACACTCATACTCATGTGAGATTGCCACCTTTAGCTATGTGAGGTGATACTCCTTGTCATGTGATTTTCCCACCCTCAGTCATGTGAGGTTGACACTCCAAGTCATGTCAGTTTCACTCTCAGCCTTGTGAGGATAACACTCCTAGTTACGTGAGTTTCCCATCCTCTGCCATGTGAGGTTGACACCCCTAGTCATGTGAGATTGCCGCATTTTGTCATGTGAGGTTGACACTTCTAGTCATGAGATTGCCACCCTCAGGCATGTGAGGTTTACACTCCTTGTCATGTGAGTTTCCCACCCTCAACTATGTGAGGTTGACACTCTAAGTAATGTGAAATTGCCACCCTTAGTCATGTGAGGAGGACACTCCTAGTCATGTGAGTTTCCCACTCTCAGCCTTGTGAGGATAACACTCTTTGTCAAGTGAAATTTCCACCCTCAGCCATGTGAGGTTGACACTCATAGTCGTTTGACATTGCTCCCCTCAGTCATGTGAGGTTGACACTCCTAGTCATGTGGGTTTCCCGCCCTAAGCCAGTCAGGTTTACACTCCTAGTGATGTGAGTTTGACACCCTCAGTCATGTGAGGTTGACACTACTAGTCATGTGAGTTTCCCACCCTCAGCCAGTGAGGTTTACACTCCTAGTCATGGAAGATAGCCACCCTTAGCCATGTGAGTTTGACACTCCAAGTCATGTAAGTTTCCCACCCTCAGTTATGTGAGGTTGACACTCATAGTCACGTGAGGTTGCCACCCTCAGTCATGTGAGGTTAACACTCCTAGTCATGTGATTTTGGAACCCTCACCTATGTGAGGTTGAAACTCATAGTCGTGTGACATCGTCACCCTCAGCTATATGAGGTTGACACTCCTAGTCATGTGAGGTTGATACTCCTAGTCATGTGAGATTGCCACCCTCAATCATGTGTGGTTGACACTCCTAGTCATGTGAGTTTCCCAGCTTCAGGCATGTGACGTTGACACTCAAAGTCTTGTGACATTGCCACCCTCAGTCATATGAGGTTGGCACTCCTAGTCATGTGAGTTCCCCACCCTCAGCCAGAGAGGTTTACATTTCTAGTCATGTGAGTATGACACCCTCAGTCATGTCAGGCTTATAGTCCTAGTCAGGTGGGATTGCCATTCTCAGTCATGTGAGGTTGCAACTCCTAGTCATATGCGGTTGCCACCCTCAGCCATGTGAGGTTGACACTCATGGTCGTGTGACATTGCCACCTTCAGTCATGTGAGCTTGACACTCCTAAACATGAGCGTTTCCACCCCTCAGTCAGTGAGGTTTACACTCCCAGTAATGTGAGTTTGACACCCTCAGTCATGTGAGGTTGACACTCCTAGTCATGTGAGATTGCCTCCCTCATTCATGTGAGGTTGCCACTCCTAGTGATGTGAGACGGCCACCCTCAACCTTGTGAATTTGACACCCCTAGTCATTAGAGCTTCTCATCCTCAGCTATGTAAGGTTGACACTCCTAGTCATGTGAGTTTCCCACCCTCAGCCACTGAGGTTTACACTCCGTGTCATTTGAGTTTAACACCCACAGCCATGTCAGGTTGACACTCCTAGTCATGTGAGATTGCCACCCTCAGCCATGTGAGGTTGACACTCCTAGTTGTGTGAGTTTCCTACTATCAGCCATGTGATGTTGACAATCATAGTCGTGTGACATTGTCAACCTCAGCTATGTGAGGCTGACACTCATAGTCGTGTGACGTTGCCACCCTCATAGTCGTGTGACGCTGCCAGCTATGTGAGGTTGACACTCCTAGTCACATGAGTTTCTCTCAGTCAGTGAGGCTTACACTCCTAGTCATGTGAGTTTGACACACTCAGATATGTCAGGTTGACACTCCTAGTCATGTGAGATTGCCTCCCTCATTCATGTGAGGTTGCCACTCCTAGTGATGTGAGACGGCCACCCTCACCCTTGTGAATTTGACACCCCAAGTCATGAGAGTTTCTCATCCTCAGCTATGTAAGGTTGACACTCCTAGTCATGTGAGTTTCCCACCCTTAGCCTTGTGTGGTTGACACTCCTAGTCATGTGAGTTTCTCACCATCACCTATGTGAGATTGACAATCATAGTCATGTGATATTGCCACCCATAGCTATGTAAGGTTACCACTCCTAGTCATGTGATTTTCGTACCCTCAGCAATGTGAGGTTAAACACTTATAGTCGAGTGACATTGTCACCCTCAGCTATGTGAGATCAACACTCCTAGTAATGTGAGGTTGCCACTCCTAGTCATGTAATATTGCCATCCTCAGCCATGTGTGGTTGACACTCTTAGTCATTTGAGTTTCCCACTTTTTGGCATGTGAGGTTGACACTCATAGTCGTGTGACATTGCAACCCTCAGCGATGTGAGGTTGACACTCCTAGTCATGTGAGTTACCCACTCTCAGCCGATGAGGCTTACACTCCTAATCATGTGAGTTTGACACCCTCAGCTATGTATGGTTGACACTCCTAGTCATGTGAGATTGCCTCCCTCATTCATGTGAGGTTGCCACTCCTAGTGATGTGAGACGGCCACCCTCAGTCATGTGAATTTGACACCCCAAGTCATGAGAGCTTCTCATCCTCAGCTATGTAAGGTTGACACTCCTAGTCATGTGAGTTTCCCACCCTCTGCAATGTGAGTTTGACACTCTTAGTCATGGGAGTTTCCCACCCTCAGTCGAGTGAGGTTGACACTCCTAGTTATGTCAGTTTACCACCCTGGGGCATGTGAGGTTGGCATTCCTAGTCACGTGAGTTTACCACCCTATGCCATGTGAGGTTGACAATTCAAGTCAAATGAGTTTTCCACTCTCAGCTATGTGTGGTTGACACTCCTAGTCATTTGAGTTTCCCCCTCCCAGCCATGTGAGGTTGACACTCCTACTCATGTGAGATTGCCACCTTTAGCTATGTGAGGTGATATTCCTTGTCATGTGATTTTCCCACCCTCAGTCATGTGAGTTTGACACTCCAAGTCATGTCAGTTTCCCACACTCAGCTATGTTAGGTTAACTTTCTTAGTCATGTGAGTAGTCCACCCTCAGCTATTTGAATTTGACACTCCTAGTCATGTGAGTTTCCCATCCTCAGTCATGTAAAGTTGACTTTCCTAGTCATGTGAGTTTCCCACCCTCTGGCATGTGAGTTTGACACTCATAGTCGTGTGACATTGCAACCCTCAGCCATGTGAGGTTGACACTCCTAGTCTTGTGAATTTCTCACCCTCAGTCAGTGAGGTTGACATTTCTAGTCATGTGAATTTGACACCCTCAGACATTTCAGGTTTATACTCTTGGTATTGTGAGATTGCCACCCTCAGTCATGTGAGGTTGACACTCCTAGTCATGTGAGATTACCACCCTCAGTCATTTGAGGTTGACACTCCTAGTCAAGTGCGATAGCCACCCTCAGTAATGTGAGATTAGCATTCCTAGTCATGTGAGATTGCCACCCTCAGCCATGTGAGGTTGACACTCCTAGTTTACATGTGAGTTTGACACCCTCGACTATGTCAGGTTGACACTCCTAGTCATGTGAGATTTCCCGCTCTGCGATGTGAGGTTGAAACTCCTAGTCTAGTGTGTTTCCCACTCCAGCCGGTGACGTTTTCACTCCAAGTCATGTGAGTTTGACACCCTGAATCATGTCTGGTTGATACTTCTAGTCATGTGAGATTGCCATCCTCAGTCATGTGAGGTTGACACTCCTAGTTATGTGAGATAGCCACCCTCAGTCATGTAAGATTGATCCTCTAGTCATGTGAAATTACCACCATCAGCTATGTGAGGCTGACACTCCTAGTCATATGAGTAGTCCACCCTCAGCCACGTGAATTTGACACCCCTAGTCATATGAGTTTCCCATCCTCAGTCATGTAAGGTTGACACTCCTAGTCAGGTGAGTTTCCCACCCTCAGTCATGTTATGTTGACACTCCTTGTCATTTCAGGTTCCCACCCTCGGCCATGTGAGGTTGACATTCCTTGTCATTTGAGTTTCCCACAGTCATCTATGTGAGTTTGACACTCCTACTCATTTGAGAGTGCCACCCTTAGCTCTGTGAGGTTGACATTCTTAGTCATAGGATTTTCCTGCCCTCAGTCATGTGAGGTTGACACTCCAAGTCATGAGAGTAGTCACCCTCAGCCATGTGAATTTACACCCCTAGTCATGTAAATTTCCAGTCCTAAGCCATGTAAAGTTGACACTTCTAGTCATGTGAGTTTCTTACCCTCAGCTATGTCAGGTTTATACTCCTAGTCATGTGAGTTTGCCACTGTCAGCCATGTGAGATTGACACTCCTAGTCATATGAGATTGCCACCCTCAGCAATGTGAGATTGACACTCCTAGTCATGAGAGTTTCCCACCCTCAGCTATGTGAGGCTTCCACTCCTAGTCTTGTGTGATTGCCACCCTCAGTCACGTGAGGTTGACACTCCTAGTCATGTGAGATTGCAACCGTTAGCCTTGTGCGGTTGACACTGCTAGTCATATGAGTTTCCCACCCTCAGCTATGTGAGGTTGATACTCATGGTCGTGTGACAGTGCCACCCTCAGCCGGGTGAGGTTGCACTCCTAGTCCTGTGAGTTTCTCACACTCAGCAAGAGAGGTACAAAGTTCTAGTCATGTGAGTTTGACACCCTTAGAAATGTCAGGTTTATACTCCTGGTCATGTGAGATTGCCACCCTTTGTCATGTGAGTTCCCCAACCTCATCCATGTGAGGGTGACACTCCTAGTCCTGCCAGTTTCCCACCCTCAGCCATGTGAGCTTGACATCCATAGTTAGGTGAAGTTGACACTCCTTGTCATGTTATCATGTTAGATGGTCACCCTCAGTAATATGAGATTGACATTCCTAGTCATGTGAGAATGCCACCCTCAGCCATGTGAGGTTGACACTCCTAGTCATGTGAGATTTCCACCCTCAGCCATGTGAGATTGACACTCCTGGCCATGTGAGATTGCCACCCTCAGTCATATGAGGTTGACAATCCTTGTCATGTGAGTTCCCCACCCTCGTCCATGTTAGGGTGACACTCCTAGTCCTGCCAGTTTTCCACCCACAGTCATGTGAGGTTGACATCCCTAGTTAGGTGAGTTTACCACCCTCTGCCATGCGAGGTTGACACTCCAAGTCATATGAGTTTCCCGCTCTCAGTCATGTGAGGTTGACTCTCCTAGTAATGTTAGTTTCCCATCCTCAGTCATGTTAATTTGACACCCTTAGTCATGTGAGTTTCCCATCCTTAGCCATGTAAGGTTGACTCTCTTAGTGAGGTGAGTTTCCCACCCTCAGCTATGTGAATATGACACCCCTAGTCATGTGAGTTTCCCACCCTCAGCCAGTGAAGTTTATATTTCTAGTCATGTTAGTTTGATACCATCAGAAATGTCAGGCTTATACTCCTGGTCATGTGAGATTGCCACCCTCAGCAATTTGAGATTGACGCTCCTGGTCTTGTGAGATTGCCGCCCTCAGCCATATGAGGTGACAATCCTTGTCATGTGAGTTTCCCACCCTCAGTCATGTGTGGTTGACACTCCTAGTCATGTGAGTTTCCCACCTTCAAGCATGTGACGTAGAAACTCATAGTCGTGTGACATTGCCACCCTCAGTCATGTGAGGTTGGCACTCCTAGTCCTGTGAGTTTCCCACCATCAGCCAGTGAGGTTTACATTTCTAGTCATGTGAGTATGACACCCTCGGTCATGTGAGGTTAACACTCCTAGTTATGTGAGCTTGATACCCTCAGTCATGTGAGGTTGACATTCTTAATCATGTGAGATTGTCACCCTCAGCAGCGAGAGGTTGACACTCCAAGTCATGTGAGATTGCCACCCTCAGCCATATGTGGTTGACAATCCTTGTCATGCCTGTTTCCCACCCTCAGCCAAGTGAGGTTGACTCTCTTAGTCTTGGTAATTCCTCACCCTTAGCTATGTGAGGTTGACACTCCAAGTCATATGAGTTTCCCGCTCTCAGTCATGTGAGGTTGACTCTCCTAGTAATGTTAGTTTTCCACCCTCAGTCATGTGAATTTGACACCCTTAGTCATGTGAGTTTCCCATCCTCAGCCATGTAAGGTTGACTCTCTTAGTGAGGCGAGTTTCCCACCCTCAGCCATGTGAATATGACACCCCTAGTCATGTGAATTTCCCATCCTCAGCCATGTAAGGTTGACACTCGTAATTATGTGAGTTTCCCAACATCAGCTATGTGAGGTTGACACTCCTAGTTGTGTGATATTGCCACCCCCAGCTATGTAAGGTTTACATTCCTAGTCATGTGATTTTCGAACCCTCGGTAATGTGAGGTTTACACTCATAGTCGTGTGACATTTTCACCCCCAGCTATGTGAAATTGACACTCCTAGTAATATGAGGTTGACACTACTAGTCATGTGAGATTGCCACCTTCAGTCATGTGTGGTTGACACTCCTAGTCATGTGAGTTTCCCACCCTCTGGCATGTGAGGTTGACAGTCATAGTTGTGTGTCATTGACACACTCAGCCGTGTGAGGTTGACACTCTTAGTCCTGTGAGTTTCCCACCCTCAGCCAGTGAAGTTTACATTTCTAGTCATGTTAGTTTGATACCATCAGAAATGTCAGGCTTATACTCCTGGTCATGTGAGATTGCCACCCTCAGTCATGTGAGGTTGACACTCCTAGTCATATGGGATTGCCACCCTCAGTCATGTGAAGTTGACATTCCTAATCATGTGAGATGGCCACCCACAGTCATGTGAGATTGACATTTATAGTCATGTGAGATTGCCACCCTCAGCAATGTAAGGTTGACACTCCTTGTCATGTGAGATTGCCACCCTCAGCCATTTGAGATTGACGCTCCTGGTCTTGTGAGATTGCCACTCTCAGCTATATGAGGTTGACAATCCTTGTCATGTGAGTTTCCCACCCTCAGTCATGTTTGGTTGACACTCCTAGTCATGTGAGTTTCCCACCTTCAAGCATGTGACGTAGAAACTCATAGTCGTGTGACATTGCCACCCTCAGTCATGTGAGGTTGGCACTCCTAGTCCTGTGATTTTCCCACCTTAAGGCAGTGAGGTTTACATATCTAGTCATGTGAGTATGACACCCTCAGTCATGTGAGGTTAACACTCCTAGTTATGTGAGCTTGAAACCCTCAGTCATGTGAGGTTGACATTCTTAGTCACGTGAGATTGCCACCCTCAGCACCGTGAGGTTGACACTCCAAGTCATGTGAGATTGTCACCCTCAGCTAT
>SDVV010015933.1:0-14390 GCA_016164225.1 Gammarus roeselii | reverse complement strand
ATCTCCTAAAAACTGTTTCATGTTCGAATAGCCGATACTTGTTTGTAATTACTTTAACTTGGTCACAATATGATGCTATATAAGCAAACTGAAAAAAAATAAACTGAACTCCAACCTTACCGTCTGCTACTGCGTCTGCAGCGTCAGTGGCGTTGTTGGAGTCCATAACGATGTCGTCCTGGTCGTTCAGATCCCGTGGACTGGAGGACTCCTGGAAGACACCGTCCGAATGACAAAGGTTGAACTGCGCATGTGTCGTATTGGTAAACAATGCTATTCCTTCCAAAGCAGACGTAATGTCTGTGGCAGCGAGAACAGACTGAAGTGTGCGGCACACATGAAAATATATCAATTCCAGTCGTATAGGCTAGTACATTTTCAGATCGTAGAAAATAGATAAATGTATCCAAATAACCTCCCTATGATAGCGATTTGAGTATGCAGTGCGCCCCTTCAACCCGTTCAATCTTGACGTATGTTACAGCATTTGAAGATCCGCTAAAAATAAAACAGAGTATAAAAATCGCCTCCCGTTCCGCCTTCACTGCGCATAAAGAGAGATGACGAGCTCCATGGAATGTCAGATCTGTGCGACTGGTACTTGTTCCATAGAACACGAATTTCTGCTCAATAGGGAATGGAAATGAGTCAAGTTCAGTATATTTTGACGAGTAGAAAAGTAATATGGAGGGCAAGTAACGTATGAGACTAGAAAGATGTGAAATTTGTAATATGAGTTCATTTCCAGAATCATGAATTATTAACAGCTCACATTCTGGGCTATCTGAACACGACAGCTGGTAATACTGATGTTCGGAACACGGCAGCTGGTAATGCTGATGTTCGGAACACGACAGCTGGTAATGCTGATGTTCGGAACACTACAGCTGGTAACGCTGACGTTCGGAACACGACAGCTGGTAATGCTGATGTTCGGAACACGACAGCTGGTAATGCTGATGCTCGGAACACGACAGCTGGTAATGCTGATGTTCGGAACACTACAGCTGGTAACGCTGACGTTCGGAACACGACAGCTGGTAATGCTGATGTTCAGAACACGACAGCTGGTAATGCTGATGTTCAGAACACGACAGCTGGGAATGTTGATGTTCGTCTTGAAACACACCTTGCCCCAACATTCCCAACCCCCCCATTCTTCTTCCCACTCTCGACCATTTCTCTCCTCTTCCACGAACGTATCCTATTTTTTTCATATCAACTAGATTTACTCGGATCTGCTCTCTTTTCTGCTCGTATGTCTTGTAGCCCCTCACGTTACCTGTGGGGCGAGTAGTGTGAAGTTGAGAGTGTTGATGGGAGGCTGGTCGCAGTGGATGGGGCCGGAGACGGTGATGTTGTGGGTGAGGTACAGCACGGGGATGTGCTGCCCTCCTCCCAGAGCATAGCTCAAGGGCCATGACACAATCAGCTGTGGGGGGCACATTGGTGATTAAGCCATTGGTGATTAAACCATAAGTGGTTAAGGCACAGGTGACTAAACAATCGGATATTCATTCATTTTAGTCGCGAACAATTTTTTTCATGACGACCTGTCCAGCTTTATATAAAGTTATCTCAACTCCCAGTAAATTATTTAGTCGCGTACCATGCTACATTGTATGACTTCATGCCATTCCTCCAGAAGTAGTTATGCCACGTCCTCCAGAGAAGTTGTTTCCCGGTCCCATAGCAGTTACATCAGTCTCCCAGAAGTTACAACCCGTTCCCCAGCAGTTACGCCAATCCTCGAGAAGTTACCATAGCAGTTACATCAATCTCCCAGAAGTTACACTCATCCACCACCACTGCACCCGTCCCCCAGCAGTTACGCCAATCCTCGAGAAGTTACCATAGCAGTTACATCAATCTCCCAGAAATTACACTCATCCCCCACCACTACACCCGTCCCCCAGCAGTTACGCCAATCCTCGAGAAGTTAACCAGTCTCACATCAATTACGCCCGTCTCCCAGCAGTTACACCCGTCCTCCAGTAGATACACCCATCTCCCAGCAGTTACACCCGTCTCCCAGCAGTTACACCGGATACCCAACAGTTTTACCCATCCCCACCGAGTACACCGTCGCCACCAGTTACACCGCATCCCCAGCAGTTTCAACCGTCCCTCAGCAGCTATACCCCGTCACCATCAAGTCACCTCGTCCCCAAGCAAGGGCGTGGGGCCGTGGTTCCTGATTATGTAGGAGTGAATCACTACAGGCCCCAGCACAGCGATGTCCACGCTGTTGTTGTCGGGCCGGATCTTGAGCAGGTCGGCCAGTTGCAGCGTGTCGTTCAGCATTGCTCGAACCTGCTCCGTCTGACTGGACCTGGTGACCAAGTGTGGCATTAGTGGGCCCCTAGATAATGACCACCAATGATCGAGTAGGATAGAGAAGGCGTTAAAAACATGTAGTGGCAGTAAACTAGTCAGAAAGTTGACATAGACAAAGATGTAGTAGACACACAGCCTTCCACTCTAAGCCGGAGGGTGGCCGCCGGCATTACAATCTCAACATTCAACACTTGGCGCTAACACATATACAGTTTTTTACCCTATAGACCGAAAGGGTCGGATAGTAAGCCCGATACTGGCTACGGGTCGACAGCGAGCTTGAGACCGATGGAAACTACGAGGCTCAACACCTTACCTGTTTTACTCACCCGCATCGCAAATATCGGGACCTGTTTCCGCACCCATGCAGCCGGCCCGTCTCATAACGAGTAAATCCGTGCGGGCGAACTCATCGAGATCGTGTCAAATTCACCAGCTCAGCCTCATAAGTGTTCCTTAGATGGAGTCATTTCTCACCCTCATCTGTGTTCCCCAGATGGAATAATTCATCTAACTCATATGTGTTGCTCAGATAGGGTTATTCATCAGCCTTCTCTGCGTACGCTCACTAACCTCCTTCTCATTGATGCCTCTATCATTCATGTGACCTTAACATGCCAATGTCTCCCTCTAAGTTTTCTCCTACTGACTTCATGCACATTAGGAACCCAACGATATTGTTGGTGTTCTCAACTTTGATTATTCAAAAATTCTTTCTGGTTCCATATTCTCTCGATCCGCGTCTCGTTTGCTTTGCTTCTCAAATAGTTTATTCCTGGTTAAGTAGCCATTCATATTTTAAGCGGTATCACAGCCCGAGTTTCTGCACAATGCAGTATAGCTGGAAAAACCTACTCCTCATACAAACCTCACTTTGCATTCATACACAAGATTTTACACCGCATGATCTGCATCACACCTTTAGTACTCATTTGATCATTTTTGTTGTAGCCAACGCTTTATGCATAGCTCAAGTAGTACCAACCTGCTAGCTACCTGATTTGCTGCCTATCATTTATTGGCCCTGGTCTGGCATAAGGAAATCATACTAAGTTCTCTTTTTAAAGTCTTGAATACATTCATCACAAGCAGCGTTCAAAACATACAGTACCTTGAAACAAAAACTTGATGCTCTTTCCACTTTTTAGGAGAAACTGTGGACAAAGTTTTGAACAAAGTGTATCCAGGACCACAATTTTAACCAACTCTGGTCACGATTTACGTAAACTGCTGGCATCCCACGCCCTCACCCTTTGAGCAGGAGGTCGCGCTGAATAAGGGGCTCAAGCGAGATGCTCGCGGTGTTGTCTCGAGAATTGAGGTCCTGGGTGTCGCTGCTGATGTTGAAGCCCACAGGGAGGATCAGAAAAGAGTCATGCTTGAGTGCTTGGAGCAGCGTCAGAGGCGAGTGCTCCAGGTGCAAGGTGAACTCCGTCTAAGAGACACAGAACAGGCTTACGAATAACTACAACGGGGAATGAAAAGTAGGTAAAGGGATAACAATATGTGAGTAATAGGGAAGAGGTTGATAAATTACTCCGTCGGAGGAACGCTGAGAAGACCGGAGAAGTTGATGAACCCTTCCATCTGGAGACAGAGGAGGTTATTGAATCTTCGTCAGGGGGACACAGTGTAGGATAGTGAATGACTACATCTCAGGAACAGAGGCGGTAGGCCATCTCTGAATAATTCCATCTAGGTAACAGATGAGGTTAGTGAATACATCATTCTTGGGAGCAGAAGAGGGCAGTGAACAACTCGGCCAGGAAGACACTGACGAGGTTAGAGAATAATTCGATTTGGGAATCACAGAGGACGTTGGTGAACATCTTCATCTGGGAACACAGCGGAGGTTGGTGGGTAACTCCATCTGGCGAACACAGAAGAGGTTGGTGAATTAGGAAGGTTAATTGCCATAGCTGCCGGTAAATTTCAAAACAGGTGGAACTGCATAATTGTTTCTTTACCAGATTAAATGAAGCCTTCGGAGCACAACATACCACGGGGTGTTTCACAAATCAAAAAAAAGTATCGATAAAAATATGTCAGGTACACAGATACAGACACTAGTTCGAATCCCAAAGAAAGGGGGGTGACCGCCGGGAAGGAGCATCTCACGCTCCTCTCATACACTCACACTCACACAACTTAGCCCTTTTGCGGTAAAGGATTCGGCCGGGAGACCCAGCCACACACCCTCCGGGTTATGAGTGCGGTCTGAGGTCAATGTCGGGAGCAGGGCCCGACAGTATGACTGATTTGCCTCTGCTGCGTCATGATAGCCGTCCCCCATCCCTGCCCATGACTATCCCGTCTTTTAACGTGATGCCAAGGGCGGGAAAGCTCATCAGGGCAGCGTCAAAAATCATCCATTCACAATCATTCTCTACTCACGCCTTTTCATTGCGCGCTCTCTCGCTACCTCCGCACTCATGTCTCTCCTTCCAAGCGCCTGCTTCACACAATCCATCCACCCAACTTTTGGTCTCCTTCTGGGCCTACGTCTACTCGCCTCTGCCTTCAACACTCTTTTCACCAATCTCCCTTCATCTATCCTCACAATGTTCCCGAACCATCTCAGAACACGCGAATCAACTCTGTCCTCTGACCTTTTCACCATCCCCGTTCTAGATCGCACAACGTCATTATTGATCATGTCTCTCAGCGTTAAACCAGCCATGCTCCTCAAACATTTCATCTCGAAGACTTCCAACTTTCCCATCTCACCTGCTCTCCCCCCCCCCCCGTTTCAGCCCCGTAGAGAACAGATGGGACAACTACACCCTCATACAGCTATCCCTTTTCTACCATTCCCAACGTCTCACAGCTCATTACGCTCTTCAGTGCACCCAGTACTTTACACCCTTCCTTCACTCGCGACTTCACCTCAGTTTCCACTAGTTCAGTCTTCTCGACATAAGAGCCCAAACACTTGAAACACTGAACATCTCCAACAGCTCTCCATTTAGGAGGACACGAATTCCGCTCGCATCAACAGCCCTCGAGCATCTCATTACTTTATTTTTACCCTCGTTCACTCAAAGCCTCCTCTCTCACACACTATACCAATCTCGGATACTAGCCTACATAGCTTCTCCTCTGAATCTGTCACCAGCGCCGTATCATCCATAAACAGCAACTGGCTCATCCGCTAGCTTCGCCCATTCGTTTCCAACAGCTCAAAGCCACGACCCAATGCACTCGCGCTTACCTCCCTGACCACTCCATTCGTGTAGAGATTGAACTGTCAGGGATACATAACGCAGCCTTGTCTCAGACCAACCTTCACTGTAAATCAATCAATCACCTCGCTGCCCACTCTGACACACACTCTGCTGTCAACGTAAAAATTCTGATCTGCTTTCAACAGTTTTCCGCTCACTCCATACAAACGCAACACCCTCCACAACGCTTCCCTGTCAACCCTGTCATTAGCCTTTTCCAAGCCGATGAAGGCCCAAAACACATCCCAAAGACTTGTCTTACTGCAAAAAAAATGATCGGCGCACCCTCTACCACTCCTAAAGCCACAGTGTTCCTCCCCAATTGCGCCATCCATACAGTCTATAATCCTTTTGATCAGCACTCACTCGTACAACTTACCGATCACACATAGTAAGCTGATGCCTCTTGAATTGCAGAACTCATGTGTATCTTCGTTTCCCTTGTACAGCGGAACAATGCAAGCACTGCGCCGCTCAATCGACACCACGCCCGATACGAAACGCAGATTCAGCAGCCTCACCAGTCATTCGACAATCTATATTCCACCTCAATTTAGGTACTCGGTCGCAGCACCGTCGAAACCATGGGCTTTTCCTGCTTTCATTGCCTTCACCGCCTCCTGCTTCTCTTACCTAATAATGTCCGCCACAAGTTTCTCTCCAAAAACCGGCATCCGTGCACCACCACCCACAGCAACAATGTCAGCCTCGCTTTCATCCTCTAATTTCCCCTCCGGTAGACATGCACACACTGTCTGCAACAATAAGCCTTCTCGAATCCACAACTTTCCCAATGGTGTCCCACAGGGATATTTGCTTTCCCCCTCCCTTTCAATGTCTTTATGTACGACCTGCCCATTTCAACAGAATCCAACACCCACATCAGTTCATACGCGGACGTTCTCACAATAATCCCACAACACCACAAACACGAGACCGCAGTTGCACACCTCCAGCAATACCTGAACTCCCTTAAATCTGGCTGCTGGACAACAGAATGAAGGTGTCCACAATCAAGTCGTACCTCACACTGTTGACTCCGGATGACAGTGAACACCGCATCCACCCACATGTCACGTTCAACAACACCCCCATACCCTACAGCCCCTTTACAACTATCCTTGGAGTAACTTATGACACGGGGATGATATTCAAGCCTAACACAATCAACATCGGCACCAAAACCAGATTCAGACTGAATGTGTCTAGGGTACTCACTACAACCTCGTATGGTCACTCCAACGAATCAATTACAACCCTATATAAACAATTCATCAGGCCCGTAATCTCCTACGCAAACACTGCTTGGTCCTCAGACCTTGTACCCACACACATTAACTCCCTGCAAAGGATACAGAACACGGCCTTGAGCATCGCTACGGGCTGTACACAGACCACACCCATTCTGCACTTGCATGAAAAAACTGAGGTCCTCCCTCTCAATCATCATCTTGTTATGAGAGGGACCCAATTCTTCAACAAGATTTCAGACATGGCACACCTCTCCCACAACCTACTGAACCCTCGTCCAACCAACCGACACCTACGTAACACGCCAGCAACGCACTTCGGTTCCCTTTACGCGTCCATTCCTGAACCTACAGATAACACATCTATGCACAAACAGATACACACACACTTCACAGCTCTTGCATTAGATGAACACCGAGTCAACACGATCTTGCAGAGCCACCCGCCTGGGGTAGACGTGAAGAAGTTGGAGTTGCCTAGGGGTGAAATGGTCCACCTGTCAAGGCTGCGGTGCGGGCACCACACGGCCCTACAGTCATGCCAGCATAAACTGCGAAATGTCCTTTCCGATCTCTGCATGCGTTGTGGGGGTTCACCCGATACGGTTGAGCACGTCATGGCGTCGTGCCCAACCACCGCACCCAGCAGGCTCCACCATAACATCACGTCGATGCGTGACCTATGGTAGCGCCCGCGCGACAGCATCAGCTACCTCAGGAGTGCAGGAGAAATATAGGGCCTGTCAACTGCGGAAGCACTCACAACGCGCACTCGTTGGTGTAGTTCCCGGGCCTCGGGCTGTGCGCTGGCCGTGGCTCTTCCATCGCAGGGCAAGTTGGGATAAGCAGCAACAACAACATTCAACAATTCATCAAAAAACTCAGCCCACTTTTTCCGTACACCACCACTTTCCGTCACAAACTGGCCGTCTTCATCTTTTACCGCCTCCTCCTTTTCGGTTTCTTCATTTCTCACTCGAGTAGCCTCTTTCCAGAACATATTTTTGTTCTTCTCAAAATTCTGGCACAACCGTCTGCCCCACCTGACATCAACGTCCCTCTTGGCTCTCCTCACCACTCGCTTTACCTTCTTTCTCTTCTCCTTATAATTGTCATGGGCCACCACCGACCTCGCTTGCAACCACTCCTCAAAAGCTCTTTTTTTCTGCGCCACCGCCAGTTTTACCTCCTAGTTCCACCACTCGCACTCCGTCTGCACCCGCCCACACAGCGCACACCACACACATTTCTCGAACATCTCAACAAAGCATCTCTGAACGTCTCCCATTCTTCCTCCACATCTTGCAGGTCCTGCCCTCTCACGTGGTCAGATTCCTCCCCCAGCGCCCGCTTTAACTCCTCAGCTCTGCTTTTCACATTTAGCTCATTCACTTTTACTACCTCTCTTCCTCCTCCCACTCTTTTTATGCTCCACTCCTAATCTACCTTCAACCAGCAGATGATCAGATACTCCTCCCCCTCCCCTCTCAACACCTGCACATCCAACAGCCTCCCCACCACTCGCCTCGAAATCAGAACCAAATCCATCAGCGCTTTCTCCGCCACTGCGCCATGGGCCATCCTTACCCATGCGCAGTTGTGGAAATCTCGCTTCTTGAACAGGCTGTTTCCGACGACCAGCTCCAACTCCATGCACAGACCTATAAGGTTTTCTCCACAGTCATTCCTACCAAGAACGTCATACCTCCCTATCACATTATCCACCACTGCATGTCCAACTCACGCAATAAGGTCGCCCAGTAGAACCACATTGAATTGACTTCCAAAACACTCAATAAATTCACTCAGGTCAGTCTAGAATTGCTCCCTCTCCTCCTCACTCCTCTCGTTACCAGGTCCGTACGCACTCACAAATGCCAATTTTTCTACGCCTAACTTGACTTTCACCCACATCAATCTTGATAACAACTCTTTCCACTCAGTAACCCTATTAGCCAGTCGATCCCTCAAAAGCAACACCACACCTTCTCGTGCCCAAATATATATTTCAAACACATAAATAACAGTTTAAAGATGTTATGTCGTTAGTCGTGCTTCACCATATGAATAGACGACAAAAATCCACCAATATTTCTTGTCTGGAATGAACCCGGCTTAGTTATTAAGAGACAAACAAGCCCGTCGGCAACGGTGACCATTCCAGGGCACTATAATCGAGATACAAGTTCGGGGAGAATCTTCCCCGAACTTGTATCTCATAGACCGGCAGTGCCCAAACCTGCGAGTCCCTGTCTAGCGGTGCTCTGACCAGCGAGTCCCTGTCTGGTGGTGCCCTACTAGTGATTCATAGTCTGGCAGTGCCCAAACCTGCGAGTCCCTGTCTAGCAGTGCTCTGACCAGCGAGTCCCTGTCTGGTGGTGCTCTGACCCGCAAGACCCTGTCTGGCGGTGCTCTGACCCGCGAGACCCTGTTTGGCGATGCTTTGACAAGCGAGTCCCTGTCTGGTGGTGCTCTGACCCGCGAGACCCTGTCTGGCGATGCTTTGACAAGCGAGTCCCATGGTGGTGCCATGATTTGCGAGTCACAATCCGGCGGTGCCCTCACCTGCGTGTCTCAGTCTGACAGTGTCCTGACCTGCGAGTCCCTGTCTGGCGGGGCCCTGACTTGCGAGTCCTAGTCTTGGGGTGTCCTGACCTGTGAATCCTTGCTGAGGGAGTTAGCGATGCTGCAGGAGAGCTTAGTGAAAGCGTCGCTGGGAGAGGAGACAGGCAGATATTCGCAGTGTGGCAGCAGATGGTTGCTGGTAGCGTGGCTGAATGAGAGCAGGGTCGGTAATTGGACCAACAGTGCCACCTGGTGAGCGTGGGCGCCCACCACTTGCACAGACACCGTTACTCTGCAACGCTCGCCACCGATCACCAGCGGCGTCCTGTTGGTCGAGGGGTAGAGACCTCTTAACACTCGCAGATATTTATAATTCCAAGCTAAAACTTGAGGTGGTGTTATCGTAGGGGGGGCTGGTTGGCGATACTACGCCCTCAATTTCGATCACTCTTTGAACTAACAGTGACTTTGGAAAAGAGTATCAGCACATGATTTCGAGTAAGCGATTGGTTCATTAAACGGCTATCCAACGGAGTAACAAATTGACGTGGAGTGGCAAGTTCAACGATAGTCAAACAACATCAAAATAAAATTATATTTTGGGGCACTCTCATTTATGTGATAACTTTGCCCGTTTGTTTATTGCATGATTGCATTCACTTATCCCAAGTACGATTGGCTCAAGCGGACCAATCGCTGATGCATCAGATGTAAACCATCTTGTCGGCGGACCCACGATGACCTTGTGTCAACCTCCACTCACTGCTGGATGGTTAGCTGCAGATCTGAGCGAGAGTAGCACCGGTGCACGTCATTGCAGGCGAGGCGGGTGGCGGCCCTGAGCTCGGTGTCCTTCAGGATGGGTGGTATTGTGGAGGGGTGCAGAAGGGATGGGGAAAGGCGCAACCGTACCAGTAGCGTAGCCTGCACCAGCTCCGTCAGAGAGGGCCGCTCCGTCTGCACGAAAGAAGAGTAATCGGTTAGAATACAGGCAGAAAGTATAATTTAATAAATAAGTAAATAAATAAAATCCGTCGTCCACGAGAGGCCTCGTGGTATTCTGGTGTTTTACAATGAATACCTTAAATCCAAAATACACACTAAATCAGGGGTAAATTTGTATGAAGAAGATATTCTGCTTACCCGTTGAATTTGCTAGTTCTATGTACACATGAGTACATTCAAATTCCAATCAGCAGCTGAAAACAACGGAAAGGCAAGTAACTTAAAATATGTTTGAAGTTACTCTCGTCCACTGGGTCCGAATATATCAACGATTTGCTATTTGAGAAGTTTTTTACTTTCTTGGCGTTACATCACAGAAAATACATTCAAGTAGCGAATACAAAAGAAAACCTACGAGCATATTCAGACATTAGAAAACAAGGATAACAATTGTGTTTGGACTTACTTTCAGATACCGCTTATAAAATAACTACAGGGTGTGGTATATTTCTTATTAAGTGCGAAACACAACAAATTCATGATGAGTAAATGGAACTAGAAACTGCAGCACCGCACCAGTGACATCATACAGAGAGTCGCAGAACTCCAACAAAGCTTACAAGTCATGAATATAAATAAGAAATAGTATATAATATTGAACACAGCTTAATGTTAGGAACAACTGCAGCTTTATTTGACCAGTACTCCTACGAGAATAGGACCTGCAAATCCATTATACTCCTACGAGAATAGGACCTGCAAATCCATTTTTCTCCTACGAGAATAGGACCTGCATATCCATTATACTCCTACGAAAATAGGACCTGCAAATCCATTCCATAGATGGATGAAACTGACATTAATAAACTGTTAGTAATGCTATAAGAGACCACAGCGAGGTTATAAGGCCGCCGTCTGAAGCTATAGTAATCTTAAAATATGTGATTGACTCTCAAATTCATTAGGAAATTCAAATTTAAAGGGAATAATGTTAATGACTGTATAAATGCATGTGTTATCTGTAATGAAGAGTTATTGCAGTAATACAACACGACAGGTAACTTTAAATTTTATTTAAATGTAATAGGTTCTTTTTACCGATGTATTCCTTCACTTTTCCACAACAACCTCCAATCCATGGGCGAGAGTTATCAGGAAAGTCTACGGTAAAATTGCCTGACATTTCACTAACTTCTGGACGGAGTGATAAGAAAGCAATCATTATTATTATTAAATCCTATATTTCCATCGTCTAGCAATGAGTTTTCAATACTTAGGCATAATACATGAAACTTAGTTTGCATATGCACTATTTGAATTAGCGAAACGAGAGATAAAGTGAATTTGTGACAGCACATCTCTTGTCGGCGGCCGGTTTGTAGCTACTTCATGTTTCAAAAGATGATTCACAATATATGTTATTGAAAATCTTATAAACAAACACATGCGCATGAAATTGATAAATCAAAAATGAATAAATCGCAGCTCATCTCTAGTGTGGTGCTGGCTTGCCTTCATGGAACTGAATGGAATTCACAATATACCATCATACTGTACACATGCAAATACACATTCAAATGTGCACACATCTACCTATATATATGGATGACAATAAGTGTTATACACATTCATATGTGCACACACCTGCCTACATATATGTATGACAATCAGTTTAATACATATTCATATGTGCACACACCTACCTACCTATATGGATGACAATTAGTATAAAACACATTCCTATGAGCTCATACCTACCTACATATATGGATGAACAATCAGTATAATACACATTCATACATGCACACACCTAACTACATGTATGGATGACAATCAGTATAATACACATTCATATGTGCACACACATACCTACATATATGGATGACAATTAGTATAATTATTAAACTATTAATAAATCCTGTATTTCAATCATCTGGCAATGGGTTTTCAATTTTTAAAATAGTACACATAAAACTTTATTGCCGTAAACACTATCTGAATTAACGTAAACGAAAATTCAATTTGAAATTCGCCGCTGGTTCTGATTTCATGCGACAGATTATAAATTATAATATTATAATCAATGATCGACAGCCAACATCTTATTTGAGGTAAGAATCAGGAATGTCTAGCACGAAATACATAGGGTGGGGCGATCATGAAATACATGGGGTTAAAAAATTACGAAATACATAGGATTTGGAAAGCCGCCATCACATGGGGCTAAAAAATCCTGAGAACATGGGGTTGGGAAATCGAAATGCGCTAACATATTGTGAAGATGGGGTAAGATATGAATACTAAAGAGTTGAACAGGTGACATAAATTGTACATAGAATATATATACATAGCACTGGATATACATATTTCATGACGAAATGTGCTAACATATTGTAAAGATGGGTTTTAACTTTGTATGAAAAATGAAGTGGTGAATGGACTACATAAGTTATTCATAAAATATATACATAACACTGAAACGTATACTCTTCATGACCGCTTGGAAATGATAAAATGATTAACAATCAGAATAATTCGATACTGGAGTACAGAAACCGAGTTAATATACTTCTGTTATAGAAGATGAAGCACAATATTAGCTAATGTGACTATGATTGTATCTTCAAAAATGATAGATATGACTCAATAAATTATACTCTCGTCGAGTTGGCCTCTGTCAAAGTTGGGAGCTACCTATCGTTCCCCGGCAGTTCAATCTGAATTTGTCACTGCTCATCTCTAGGGGCCGCCGGTTTGGATTACACGGAGCGCAATATTATTTACAATAGAAGCGACAGGTGACCAAAGATTGGAAGTAGTTCCGCCCACACGATGGAAGAAAGATGAGGATGATTCCTATCCTCGAAACACAGCATCACATCGTGTACTGTTAAATAGGTTCTTATCATAAATAACCTTGCTTGTTAAGTGAAGCCAATTCCAATGTCTGGGTATCAGAGCAGTTCCTCTTCCTTAACTCTTCTCCTCGGGAGGTAGCAGTCCAACGCATACACTAAATATTAACATTATTTTTGTATCCCTCAACTTTTAGGGCTTCCACTGCGGCACCTGGTTGAGAATAAGTGTGTATGTTGCTCAAAGAGGGTTCATTTTGAATGATTTTTATTAAAATTCCTTCAAGATCACAGTTTGAGCTGACACAATATATCAAAACATGCAACACAAAGAAGACATGACGTCCCATTGAACCACTGACGTAAGAACGTGCAAACTGGAAGATTATCGTACTTCTGGCAGACATTTATAATTATCGTACTTCTTGCAGACACTCATGATAATCGTACTTCTGGCAGACACTCATAATTATTGTACGTCTAGCAGACACTCATGATAATCGTACTTCTGTCAGACACTCATAACTATCGTAGGTCTAGAAGACACTCATGATAATTTTACTTCTGGCAGACACTCATAATTATAGTGTTTTTTGACAGACACCCATAATAAACCACAGGCAAGGTTCACTCTGAACCTTATGTCACTAGGAGCCCATCCATAACAATGCCATCCGAGTCCATCCATAACAATGCCATCCGAGTCCATCCATAACAATGCCATCCGAGTCCATCCATAACAATGCCATCCGAGTTCATCTATAACCATGCCATCCGAGTCCATCCATAGCAATGCCATCCGAGTCCATCCATAACAATGCCATCCGAGTCCATCCATAACAATGCCATCCGAGTCTATCCATAACAATGCCATCCGAGTCCATCCATAACAATGCCATCCGAGTGCAAACATAACAATGCCATCCGAGTCCATCCATAACAATGCCATCCGACTCCATCCATAACAATGCCATACGAGTCCATCCATAGCAATGCCATCCGAGTCCATCCATAACAATGCCATCCGAGTCCATCCATAACAATGCCATCCGAGTCCATCCATATTAATGCCATCCGAGTCCATCCATAACGATGCCATCCGAGACCATCCATAAAAATGCCATCCGAGTCCATCCATAACAATGCCATCCGAGTCCATCCATAACAATGCCATCCGAGTCCATCCATAACAATGCCATCCGAGTCCATCCATA
>SDVV010015932.1:0-14391 GCA_016164225.1 Gammarus roeselii | reverse complement strand
ATTTGTTTTAGTTGTTATAGTTGTTTCTGGTGTTTGTAGTTGTTTAAGGTGTTCTAGTTGTTATAGGAGTTTTAGTTGTTTAGGTGTTTTAGTTGTTTTAGTTGTTCTAGTTGTTTTAGGTGTTTTTAGGTGTTTTAGTTGTTCTAGGTGTTTTAGTTGCTTAAGTTGTTCTGGTTGTTGTTCCGGTGTTCTAGTTGTTTTAGGTGTTCTAGTTGTTATAGGAGTTTTAGTTGTTTAGGTGTTTTAGTTGTTTAAGGTGTTGTAGTTGTTTTAGTTGCTTCAGTTTTTTAGGTGTTTTTAGGTGTTCAGGTCTTGTAGTTGTTCTAGGTATTTTAGTTGTTCAAGTAATTGTTATAGTTTTTTTTTGTTGTTTTGTGTGTTTTAGTTGTTCTATGTGTTAAGTTGTTTTAGGTGTTTCAGATGTTATGGGTGTTCTAGTCGTTATAGTTTTTTTTTAATGTTATGGTTGTTGTAGTTGTTTAAGTTATTTTAGTCGTTTTAGTTGTTTCAGTTGTTTGAGTTGTTTTAGTTGTTATAGTTGTTTCATTTGTTTTAGTTGTTATAGGTGTTCTAGGTGTTTTAGGTGTTGTAGGTGTTTTAGGTGTCCTAGTTGTTTAGGTGTTTCAGTTGTTTCAGGAGTTTCTAGTTGTTTTACGTGTTTTAGTTGTTATAGGTGTTCTAGTTGCTTATGTGTTATAGTTGTTTTATGTGTTATAGTTGTTTTAGGTGTTATAGTTTGCCTTAGGGAATTTAGTTGTTTAAGTTGTATAGGTGTTTTAGTTGTTTAGTTGTTTTGTTGTTTTTGTTGTTTTTGTTGTTATAGTTGTTATAGTTGTTTCAGTTGTTTCAGTTGTTGTAATTGTTTAGTTGTTATAGGTGATCTAGGTGTTTCAGGTGTTTGGTTGTTTTAGTTGTTTCAGTTGTTTAGTTGTTTTAGTTGTTGTGGTGTTATAGTTTATTTAGGTATTTTAGTTTTTATAGTTGTTTTAGTTGTTGTAGTTGTTTTGGTTGTTTTAGTTGTTTCATTTGTTATAGTTTTTTTTTAGGTGTTGTAGTTGTTTTAGGGGTTTTAGTTGTTTTGTGTGTTCAAGTTGTTTTTTGGTGTTTTAGTTTTTTTAGGTGTTCTAGTTGTTCTTGGTGATTTAGTTGTTATAGTTGTTATAGTTGATTTAGTTGTTATAGTTGTTTTAGTTGTTGTATTTGTTTTAGTTGTTATAGGTGTTATAGTTGTTATAGGTGTTTTAGGTGTTATAGGTGTTTCAGGTGTTTTAGGTGTTCTAGGTGATTTGTGTGTTGTAGTTGTTGTAGGTGTTTTAGTTTTTTTAAGTGTTTATTTTTTTCAGTTGTTTAGTTGTTTAAGCTGTTTAGTTGTTCTAGTTTTTTTAGTTGTTTTAGTTGTTTTAGTTGTTTAGTTGTTCCAGCTGTTATAGTTGTTTTTTGTCGTTTTAGTTGTTATAGTTGTTTTAGTTGTTTACTTGTTCCTGGTGTTTTTAGTTGTTTAGGTGTTCTAGTTGTTTTAGGAGTTTTAGTTGTTGTAGGAGTTCAAGTTGTTTAGGTGTTTTAGTTGTTTCTAGGTATTGTAGTTGTTTTAGGTGTACAAGTTGTTTTAGGTGTTATAGTTGTTTGAGGTGTTTTAGTTTTTTTAGATTTTTTTTTTCAGTTGTTTAGTTGTTTTAGTTGTTTTAGTTGTTTTAGTTGTTTTAGTTGTTTAGTTGTTTAGTTGTTTTAGTTGTTTTAGCTGTTTTAGTTGTTTTAGTTGTTTTAGTTGTTATAGTTGTTGTGGTTGTTTTAGTTTTTTTAGTTGTTTTAGTTGTTGTAGTTGTTCTAGTTGTTCTAGTTTTTCTAGTTGTTTTAGTTGTGTTAGTTGTTGTAGTTGTTATAGTTGTTTTAGTTGTTTTAGTTGTTTTAGGTGTTAGTTGTTTCAGTTGTTCAGTTGTTTTAGTTGTTATAGGGTTTTAGTTGTTATAGGTGTTTTAGTTGTTTTGTGTGTTCAAGTTGTTTATGGTGTTTTAGTTGTTTTAGGTGTTCTTGTTGTTTTAAGTGATTTAGTTGTTTTAGATGTTATAGTTGTTATATGAGTTAGAGTTGTTTATGGTGTTTTAGTTGTTTTAGGTGTTATAGTTGTTGTAGGGGTTCTAGTTGTTGTATGGGTTTCAGTTGTTTTACGTGTTTTAGGTGTTTCCGGTATTCCAGATGTTAAGGTGTTTTAGTTGTTATAGGTGTTTTAGTTGTTATACGTGTTGTAGTTGTTGTAGGTGTTGTAGGTGTTGTAGGTGTTTCAGGTGTTATATGTGTTTTAGGTGTATTATGTGTTCTAGTTGTTCTAGGTGTTTTAGTTTTTTTAGGTGTTTTAGTTGTTATAGGTGTTTTATGTGTTTATGTTGTTTTAGGTGTCTAGTTGTATTACGGGTTTAAGTTGTTGTAGGTGTTTTAGTTGTTTTAGTTGTTCAGTTTTTTAGTTGTTTTAGTTGTTTTAGTTGTTCTAGTTGTGTTAGTTGTTTTAGTTGTTTAGTTGTTTTAGTTGTTTCAGTTGTTTTAATTTGTTTTAGTTGATTTAGTTGTTAGAGGTGTTTAGTTGTTATAGGTATTTTAGTTGTTATAGGTGTTTTAGGTGTTCTAGGTGTTATAGTTGTTATGTGATTTAGTTGTTTTAGGTGTTCTAGTTGTTATAGGTGTTTTAGTTGTTGTAGGTGTTTTAGTTGTTCTAGTATTAAGTTGTTTTAGGTGTTTCAGTTGCTATGGGTGTTCTAGTCGTTATAGGTTTTTAAATGTTATGGTTGTTGTAGTTGTTTAAGTTATTTAAGTCGTTTTAGTTGTTCCAGTTGTTTGAGTTGTTTTAGTTGTTATAGTTGTTATAGTTGTTTTAGTTGTTCTAGGTGTTCTAGGTGTTTTAGGTGTTGTAGGTGTTTTAGGTGTCCTGGTTGTTTTGGTGTTTCAGTTGTTTCAGGTGTTTCTAGTTGTTTTACGTGTTTTAGATGTTATAGGTGTTCTAGTTGCTTAGGTGTTATAGTTGTTTTAGGTGTTATAGTTGTTTTAGGTGTTATAGTTGCTTTAGGGGTTTTAGTTGTTTAAGTTGTATAGGTTTTTTAGTTGTTTTAGTTGTTTTTGTGGTTTTTGTTGTTTTAGTGTTATAGTTGTTATAGTTGTTTCAGTTGTTTCAGTTGTTATAATTGTTTCAGTTGTTATAGGTGATCTAGGTGTTTCAGGTGTTTAGTTGTTATAGTTGTTTCAGTTGTTTTAGTTGTTTTAGTTGTTGTGGTGTTATAGTTAATTTAGGTGTTTTAGTTGTTATAGTTGTTTTAGTTGTTGTAGTTGTTTTAGTTGTTTTAGGTGTTTTAGTTGTTATAGTTGTTTTTTAGGTGTTGTAGTTGTTCTAGGGGTTTTAGTTGTTCAAGTTGTATAGGTGTTTTAGCAGTTCTAGGTGTTTTAATTGTTTAGGTGTTTTAGTTGTTGTAGGTGTTCTAGTTGTTATAGGTGTTTTAGGTGATTTAGGTGTTTAAGGTGTTATAGCTGTTTAAGTTGTTTATGTTTTTATAGTTGTTTTAGTTGTTTGGGTTGTTTTAGTTGTTATAGTTGTTTAGGTGTTATATTGTTTTTGTTGTTTTAGGTGTTTAGTTGTTCCATCTGTTCTAGTTAAAATATGGGTGTTTTAGGTGTTTTAGGTGTTTTAGGTGTCTCAGTTATTGTAGTTGTTTTAGTTGTTATAGTTGTTATAGTTATTATAGTTGTTTTAGTTGTTTTAGTTGTTATAGTTTTTTAGTTGCTATAGGTGTTCTAGGTGTTTTAAGTGTTTTAGTTGTTTAGTTGTTTCAGTTGTTTCAGTTGTTTTAGTTGTTTTAGTTGTTTTAACTGTTTTAGTTGTTTTAGGTGTTTTAGTTATTGTAGGTGTTTCAGTTGTTGTAGATGTTTTAGTATTTTTATGTGTTGCAGTTGTTGTTTGTGTTTTAAGTGCTGTAGTTGTTACAGGCGTTTCAGTTGTTATAGTGGTTTCTGGTGTTTTAGTTGTTTCAGGTGTTCTAGCTGTTTTTAGGAGGTTTTGTTGTTGTAGGCGTTATAGTAGTTTTAGGTGTTTTAGTTTTTTTGGTGTTTCATTTGTTTAGTTTTTTATAAGTGTTTTAGGTGTTAGTTGTTATAGGTGTTATAGGTGTTTTAGTTGTTTTAGTTGCTCTAGTTGTTCTAGTTGTTAAAGTTGTTTTTTAGGTGTTTCAGTTGTTTTAGTTGTTGCAGTTGTTATAGTTGTTTTAGTTGTTTAGTTGTTTAGTTGTTATAGTTGTTTCAGTTGTTATAGGTGTTCTAGGTGTTTTAGGTGTTCTAGGTGTTATAGATGTTTTAGGTGTTATAGGTGTTCTAGTTGTTGTATGTGTTTTTAGTTGTTCTACGTGTTCTAGTTGTTTCTAGGTGTTCTAGTTGTCTTAGGTGTTATATTTGTTTTATGGTGTTATAGTTGTTTTAGGTGTTATTATTGTTTTAGGGGTTTTAGTTTTTCTAGTTGTTTAGGTGTTCTAGTTTTTTTTTTTGTTTCTGTTGTTTTAATTGTTGTAGTTGTTATAGTTGTTATAGTTGTTTTAGTTGTTATAGTTGTTATAGGTGTTCTAGGGGTTTTATGTGTTGTAGGTGTTATAGGTATTTAGGTGTTATCGATGCTTTAGTTGTTATAGGTGTTTAGTTGTTATATGTGTTCTAGTTGTTATAGGTGTTTTAGGTGTTGTGGGTGTTGCAGGTGTTATATGTGTTTTAGGTGTATTATGTGTTCTAGTTGTTCTAGGTGTTTTAGTTTTTTTAGGTGTTTTAGTTGTTTTAGGTGTTCTAGTTGTTTTAGTTGTTTTAGTTGTTTAGTTGTTTTAGTTGTTTAGTTGTTTTAGTTGTTTTAGTTGTTTTAGTTGATTTAGTTGTTTAGTTGATTTAGTTGCTATTGGTGTTTTAGTTGTTATAGGTATTTTAGTTGTTATAGGTATTTTTGGTGTTTTAGGTGTTATAGTTGTTCATGTGATTTAGTTGTTTTAGTTGTTCTAGTTGTGTTAGTTTTTTTAGTTGTTTAGTGGTTTTAGTTGTTTTAGTAGTTTTAGTTGTTTTAGTTGATTTAGTTGTTATGGGTGTTTTAGTTGTTATAGGTATTATAGTTGTTATAGGTGTTTTGGGTGTTTGAGGTGTTATAGTTATTTATGTGATTTAGTTGTTTTAGGTGTTTTAGTTGTTATAGGTGTTTTAGTTGTTGTAGGTGTTCTAGTTATTCAAGAAGTTTTAGTTGTTTCAGTTGTTTGAGTTGTTTTAGTTGTTATAGTTGTTATAGTTGTTTTAGTTATTTAGGTGTTTTAGTTGTTTAGGTGTTTTAGTTTTTTTTGTTGTTCTAGTTGTTTTAGTTGTTTTAGTTGTTTAATGTGTTCTAGGTGTTCTAGTTGTTTTAGTTGTTTGAGTTGTTATAGTTGTTTCCGGTGTTTTAGTTGTTTTAGGTGTTCTAGTTTTTATAGGAGTTTTAGTTGTTATAGGTGTTTTAGTTGTTTGGGTGTTGTAGTTGTTTTAGTTGTTTCTGTTGTTTTAGGTGTTTTTTAAATGTTTCAGGTCTTTTAGTTGTTCTAGGGGTTTTAGTTGTTTAAGTAGTTTCAGTTGTTCGAGTTGTTATAGTTGTTATAGTTGTTATAGTTGTTGCAGTTGTTTAGTTGTTTTAGTTGTTATAGGTGTTCTAGGTGTTAAAGGTGTTGTAGATGTATTAGGTGTCCTAGTTGTTTAGGTGTTTCTGTTGTTCTAGGTGTTTCTAGTTGTTATACGTGTTTTAGTTGTTATAGGTGTTTTAGTTGTTTAGGTGTTATAGTTGTTTTAGGTGTTATAGTTGTTTTAGGTGTTATAGTTGCTTTAGGGGTTTTAGTTGTTCAAGTTGTTTAGGTGTTTAAGTTGTTTTAGTTGTTTTTGTTGTTTTAGTTGTTTTAGTTGTTATAGTTGTTTTAGTTGTTTTAGTTGTTGCAGTTGTTATATTTGTTTTAGTTGTTATAGGTGATCTAGGTGTTTCAGGTGTTTAGTTATTTTAGTTGTTTCAGTTGTTTTATTTGTTTTAGTTGTTGTAGGTGATAAAGTTAATTTAGGTGTTTTAGTTGTTATAGTTGTTTTAGTTGTTGTGGTTGTTTTAGTTGTTTTAGTTGTTTTAGTTGTTTTATTTGTTATAGTTGTTTTTTTAGGAGTTATAATTGTTTAAGAGGTTCTAGTTGTTTTAGTTGTTTAGGTGTTTTAGTTGTTTCAGTTGTTTTTGTTGTTTAGTTGATTTAGTTGTTATAGTTGTTATAGTTGTTTTAGTTGTTATAGTTGTTTTAGTTGTTGTATTTGTTTTAGTTGATTTAGGTGTTATAGTTGTTATAGATGTCATAGTTGTTTTAGGTGATATATTTGTTTATATTTGTTTTATGTGTTTTAGTTGTTATAGTTGTTTAGTTGTTTTACTTGTTTCTGGTGTTTTTAGTTGTTTAGGTGTTCTAGTTGTTTTAGGAGTTTTAGTTGTTGTAGGAGTTTAAGTTGTTTTGGTGTTTCAGTTGTTTTATAGGTATTTTAGTTGTTTTTGGTGTTCTAGGTGTTTTAGGTGTTACAGTTGTTTGAGGTGTTATAGTTGTTTTAGTTGTTTCAGTTGTCCTAGTATTTTTAGTTGTTCTAGTTGTTTTGGGTGTTATAGTTGTTTTAGTTGTTGTAGTTGTTTTAGTTGTTTTAGTTGTTTAAGTTGTTTTAGTTGTTTTTTTAGGTTCTATAGTTGATTTAGGGGTTTTAGTTGGTTTAGGTGTTTTAGGTGTTATGTTGTTTTATGTATCTAGTTGTATTACGGGTTTTAGTTGTTTTAGGTGTTTTAGTTGTTTTAGTTGTTTAGTTGTTTAGTTGTTTTAGTGGTTTTAGTTGTTTTAGTTGTTTCAGTTGTTTTAGGTGTTTTTAGGTGTTTTAGTTGTTTTAGCTGTTTAAGTTGTTTTAGTTGTTCTAGTTGTTATAGTTGTTTGTGTTGTTGTATGTGTTTTAGTTGTTATAGTTGTTATAGTTATTTTAGTTGTTGCAGTTGTTTTAGTAGTTTTGTTGTTATAGATGTTCTAGATGTTTTAGGTGTTGTAGGTGTTCTAGGTGTCTTAGTTGTTTTAGGTGTTTCAGTTGTTTTAGGTGTTTCTAGTTGTTATACGTGTTGTAGTTTTTATATGTGTTTTAGTTGTTTACGTGTTATAGTTGTTGTAGGTGTTATAGTTGTTTTAGGTGTTATAGTTGCTTTAGGGGTTTTAGTTGTTTCAGTTGTTTAGGTGTTTTAGTTGTTTAGTTGTTTCTGATGTTTTAGTTGTTTTAGTTGTAATAGTTGTTATAGTTGTTTTAGTTGTTTCAGTTGTTATAATTGTTTTTGTTTTTATAGGTGATCTATGTGTTTCAAGTGTTTAGTTGTTTCAGTTGTTTTAGTTGTTTTAGTTGTTTAGGTGCTATAGTTAATTTAGGTGTTTTAGTTGTTATAGTTGTTTTAGTTGTTGTAGTTGTTTTAGTTGTTTTAGTTGTTTAAGTTGTTTTAGTTGTTTTTTTAGGTTCTATAGTTGATTTAGGGGTTTTAGTTGTTATAGTTGTTTAGGTGTTTTAGTTGTTTTAGTTGTTTATTGTTGTTTTATTCGATTTAGTTGTTATAGTTGTATAGTTGTTTTAGTTGTTATAGTTGTTTTAGTTGTTGTATTTGTTTTAGTTGTTTTAGGTGTTATAGTTGTTATAGGTGTCATAGTTGTTTTAGGTGTTATAGTTGTTTTACGTGTTTTAGGTGATTCAGTTGTTATAGTTGTTCAGTTGTTTTACTCGTTTCTGGTGTTTTTAGTTGTTTAGGTGTTCTAGTTGTTTTATGAGTTTTAGTTGTTGTAGGTGTTTAAGTTGTTTAGGTGTTTTAGTTGTTTCTAAGTATTGGAGTTGTTTTAGGTGTTCTAGGTGTTTTAGGTGTTATAGTTGTTTGAGGTGTTAGAGTTGTTTTAGTTTTTTAGGTGTTTAGTTGTTTTATGTGTTTTAGTTGTTATAGGTGTTGTAGGTGTTTTAGGTGTTTCAGGTGTTCTAGGTATTTTAGCTATTGTATGTGTTTTAGTTGTTGGAGGTGTTTAGTTTTTTTTAAATGATTATTTTTTTCAGTTGTTTAGTTGTTTTAGTTGTTAAGTTGTTTTAGTTGTTTTAGTTGTTTTAGTTGTTCTAGTTGTTGTAGTTGTTTTAGTTTTTTAGTTGTTTTAGTTGTTGTAGTTGTTCTAGTTGTTCTAGTTTTTCTAGTTGTTTTAGTTGTTATAGTTGTTTTAGTTGTTGTAGTTGTTTTAGTGGTTTTAGTTGTTTTAGTTGTTTTAGGTGTTAGTTGTTTCAGTTGTTTAGTTGTTTTAGTTGTTATAGGGATTTTAGTTCTTTTAGGTGTTTTAGTTGTTATATGTGTTCAAGTTGTGTATGGTGTTTTTGTTGTTGTATGTGTTCTAGTTGTTTTAGGTGATTTAGTTGTTTTAGATGTTATAGTTGTTTTATGAGTTATAGTTGTTTATGGTGTTTTAGTTGTTTTAGGTGTTATAGTTGTTGTAGGTGTTCTAGTTGTTGTAGGTGTTTCAGTTGTTTTAGTTGTTTTAGGTGTTTCCGGTATTCCAGGTGTTAAGGTGTTTTAGGTGTTTTAGTGGTTATATGTGTTTTAGTTGTTATATGTGTTCTAGTTGTTGTAGGTGTTTTAGGTGTTGTAGGTGTTTCATGTGTTTTATGTGTTATAGGTGTATTATGTGTTCTAGTTGTTCTAGGTGTTTTAGTTTGTTTAGGTGTTGTAGTTGTTTCAGGTGTTTTATGTGTTTATGTTGTTCTATGTGTCTAGTTGTATTACGGGTTTTAGTTGATGTAGGTGTTTTAGTTGTTTTCGTTGTTCAGTTTTTTAGTTGTTTTAGTTGTTTTAGTTGTTCTAGTTTTGTTAGTTGTTTTAGTCGTTTAGATGTTTCAGTTGTTTTAGTTGTTTTAGTTGTTTTAGTTGATTGAGTTGTTATAGGTGTTCTAGTTGTTATAGGTATTTGAGTTGTTATAGGTGTTATAGGTGTTTTAGGTGTTATAGTTGTTTATGTGATTTAGTTGTTTATGGTGTTATAGTTGTTATAGGTGTTTTAGTTGTTGTAGGTGTTTTAGTTGTTCTAGGTGTTAAGTTGTTTCAGGTGTTTCAGTTGTTTTGGGTGTTCTAGTCGTTATAGGTTTTTTAAATGTTATCGTTGTTAGTTGTTTAAGTTATTTTAGTCGTTTTAGTTGTTTCCGTTGTTTGAGTTGCTTTAGTTGTTATAGTTGTTATAGTTGTTTTAGTTGTTATTAATGTTTTAGTTGTTGTATATGTTTTAGTTGTTTTAGGTGTTATAGTTGTTATAGGTGTCATAGTTGTTTTAGGTGTTAAAGTTGTTTTATGTGTTTTAGGTGTTTAGTTGTTATAGTTGTTCTAGTTGTTTTACTTATTTCTGGTGTTTGTAGTTGTTTAGGGTTCTACTTGTTTTAGGAGTTTTAGTTGTTGTAGGAGTTTAAGTTGTTTAGGTGTTTAGTTGTTGTTAGGTATTCTAGTTGTTTTATGTGTTAAATGTGTTTTATGTGTTATAGTTGTTTGAGGTGTTATAGTTATTTTAGTTGTTTTAGTTGTTCTAGTTGTTTTAGTTGCTCTAGTTGTTTTAGGTGTTATATTTGTTATAGGTGTTGTAGGAGTTTAATGTGTTTAAGGTGTTTCAGGTGTTATTAGATGTTTTAGGTGTTATATGTGTTATAGTTGTTGGAGGTGTTATAGTTTTTTATATGTTTTTTTTCAGTTGTTTAGTTGTTTTAGTTGTTTAGTTGTTTTAGTTGTTTAGTTGTTTTAGTTGTTTTAGTTGTTTTAGTTGTTTTAGTTGTTAGTTGTTTTAGTTGTTTTAGCTGTTTTAGTTGTTTAGTTGTTTTAGTTGTTTTAGTTGTTGTAGTTGTTGTAGTTTTTTTGTTGTTTTAGTTGTTGTAGTTGTATTAGTTGTTCTAGTTTTTCTAGTTAGTTTTGTTGTATTAGTTGTTGTAGTTGTTATAGTTGTTTTAGTTGTTTTAGTTGTTTTAGTTGTTTTAGGTGTTAGTTGTTTCAGTTGTTTAGTTGTTTTAGTTGTTATAGGGGTTTTAGTTGTTTTAGGTGATCTAGTTGTTTTATGTGTTCAAGTTGTTTAGTTTGATTTAGTTGTTGTAGGTGTTCTAGTTGTTTTAGGTGATTTAGTTGTTATAGATGTTATAGTTGTTTTATGAGTTAAAGTTGTTTATGGTGTTTCAGTTGTTTTAGGTGTTATAGTTGTTGTAGGTGTTCTAGTTTTTGTAGGTGTTTCAGTTGTTTTAGGTGTTTTAGGGGTTTCCGGTATTCCAGGTGTTAAGGTGTTTTAGGTGTTTTAGTTGTTATAGGTGTTTTAGTTGTTATATGTGTTCTAGTCGTTGTATGTGTTCTAGGTGTTGTAGGTGTTCCAGGTGTTTTATTTTTTTAGGTGTATTATGTGTTTTAGTTGTTCTAGGTGTTTTAGTTTTTAGGTGTTATAGTTGTTTTAGGTGTTTTAGGTGTTAATGTTGTTTTATGTGTCTAGTTGTATTACGGGTTTTAGTTGTTGTAGGTGTTTCAGTTGTTTTAGTTATTTAGTTGTTTAGTTGTTTCAGTTGTTTTAGGTGTTTTAGTTGTTCTAGGTGTTATAGTTGTTGTAGGTGTTTCAGTTGTAACAGGTGTTACAGTTGTTTTAGGTGTTTTAGTTGTTTAATATGTTGTAGGTGTTCTAGTTGTTGTAGTTGTTTTAGTTGTTTTAGTTGTTATAGTTGTTTCCGGTGTTTTAGTTTGGTTTAGGTGTTCTAGTTGTTATAGGTGTTATTGGTGTTTTAGATGTTTCAGGTGTTTTAGGTGTTTTAGGTGTTCTATGTGTTTTAGTTGTTGGAGGTGTTTTAGTTTTTTTAGATGTTTTTTTTTTTTCAGTTGTTTAGTTGTTTTAGTTGTTTAGTTGTTTTAGTTGTTTCAGTTGTTCTAGTTGTTTTAGTTGTTTAGTTGTTTTAGTTGTTTAAGCTGTTTTAGTTGTTTAAGCTGTTTTAGTTGTTATAGTGGTTATAGTTGTTTTAGTTGTTGTAGTTGTTTTATTTGTTTTAGTTGTTTTAGTTGTTGTTGTTGTTCTAGTTGTTTTAGTTTTTCTAGTTGTTATAGCTGTTTAAGTTGGTTTAGTTGTTCCAGTTGTTATAGTTGTTTTAGTTGTTTTATTCGTTTTGGGTGTTAGTTGTTTCAGTTGTTTAGTTGTTTTAGTTGTTATAGGGGTTTTAGTTGTTATTGGTGTTTTAGTTGTTTTAAGTGTTCAAGTTGTTTTTTGGTGTTTTAGTTTTTTTAGGTGTTCTAGTTGTTCTAGTTGATTTAGTTGTTATAGATGTTATAGTTGTTTTATGTGTTATAGTTGTTTATGGTGTTTTAGTTGTTTTATGTGTTATAGTTGTTGTAGGTGTTCTGGTTGTTGTAGTTGTTTTAGGTGTTTTAGGTGTTTCCGGTATTTCAGGTGTTAAGGTGTTTTAGGTGTTTTAGTTGTTATAGGTGTTTTAGTTGTTTTTTGTGTTCTAGTTGTTATAGGTGTTGTAGATGTTGTAGGTGTTTCAGTTTTTTTTGGTGTTTTAGGTGTATTATGTGTTATAGTTGTTCAAGGTGTTTTAGTTTTATAGGTGTTTTTTAGTTGTTTTTAGGTGTTTTAGTTGTTCTATGTGTCTAGTTGTATTACGGGTTTTAGTTGTTTAAGGTGTTTTAGTTGTTTTAGTTGTTTAGTTTTTTAGTTGTTTTAGTTGATTTAGTTGTTTTAGTTGTTCTAGTTGTGTTAGTTGTTTTAGTTGTTTAGTTGGTTCAGTTGTTTTTAGTTGTTTTAGTTGTTTTAGTTGATTAGTTGTTTTAGTTGTTATGGCTGTTTTAGCTGTTTAGTTGTTTTAGTTGTTATAGTTGTTTTAGTTGTTGTTGTTGTTTTAGTTGTTTTAGTTGTTTTAGTTGTTTTAGGTGTTGTGGGTGTTCTAGTTGTTTTAGTTTTTCTAGTTGTTATAGTTGTTTTAGTTGTTGTAGTTGTTATAGTTGTTTTAGTTGTTTAGTTGTTTTAGGTGTTAGTTGTTTCAGTTGTTTAGTTGTTTTAGTTGTTATAGGGGTTTTAGTTGTTTTAGGTGATCTAGTTGTTTTATGTGTTCAAGTTGTTTATGGTGATTTAGTTGTTGTAGGTGTTCTAGTTGTTTTAGGTGATTTAGTTGTTATAGATGTTATAGTTGTTTTATGAGTTATAGTTGTTTATGGTATTTTAGTTGTTCTAGGTGTTATAGTTGTTGTAGGTGTTCTAGTTGTCGTAGGTGTTTCAGTTGTTATAGGTGTTTTAGATGATTCCGGTATTCCAGGTGTTAAGGTGTTATAGGTGTTTTAGTTGTTATAGGTGTTTTTTGTTGTTTTATGTGTTCTAGTTGTTATAGGTGTTTCAGGTGTTGTAGGTGTTTCAGCTGTTTTAGGTGTTTTAGGTGTATCATATGTTCTAGTTAATCTAGGTGTTTTAGTTCTTCTAGGTATTTTAGTTTTTTTTAGGTGTTTTAGGTGTTTATGTTGTTCTATGTGTCTAGTTGTATTACGGGTTTTAGTTGTTTTAGGTGTTTTAGTTGTTTTAGTTGTTTAGTTTTTTAGTTGTTTTAGTTGTTTTAGTTGTTTTAGTTGTGTTAGTTGTTTTAGTTGTTTAATTTTATAGTTGTTTTAGTTTTTTTAGTTGTTCTAGTTGATTTAGTTGTTATAGGTGTTCAGTTGTTATAGGTATTTTAGTTGTTATAGGTGTTCTTGGTGATTTAGGCGTTATAGTTGTTTATGTGATTTAGTTGTTATAGGTGATTTAGTTGTTATATGTGTTTTAGTTGTTGTAGGTGTTTTAGTTGTTTAGGTGTTTTAGTTGTTTTAGTTGTTTTAGTTTTTTTAGGTGTTATAGTTGTTTAATGTGTTTTAGGTGTTCTAGTTGTCTTAGTTGTTTTAGTTGTTATAGTTGTTTCTGGTCTTTGTAGTTGTTTAAGGTGTTCTAGTTGTTATAGGAGTTTTAGTTGTTTAGGTGTTTTAGTTGTTTTAGTTGTTTCGGTTGTGTTAGGTGTTTTTTAGGTGTTTTAGTTGTTCTAAGTGTTTCAGTTGCTTAAGTTGTTCTGGTTGTTTTAGGTGTTATAGTTGTTTTAGTTGTTTTAGTTGTTACAGTTGTTTCCGGTGTTTTAGTTGTTTTAGGTGTTCTAGTTGTTATAGGAGTTTTAGTTGTTTAGGTGTTTTAATTGTTTTAGGTGTTGTAGTTGTTCTAGGTGTTTTAGTTGTTCAAGTAGTTTTAGTTGTTCTAATTGTTATAGTTGTTTTTTGTTGTTTTGTGTGTTTAAGTTGTTCTAGGTGTTAAGTTGTTTTAGGTGTTTCAGATGTTATGGGTGTTCTAGTCGTTATAGGTTTTTTAAATGTTATGGTTGCTGTAGTTGTTTATGTTATTTAAGTCGTTTTAGTTGTTTCAGTTTTTTGAGTTGTTTTAGTTGTTATAGTTTTTACAGTTGTTTTAGTTGTCATAGGTGTTCTAGGTGTTTTAGGTGTTGTAGGTGTTTTAGGTGTCCTAGTTGTTTAGGTGTTTCAGTTGCTTCAGGTGTTTCTAGTTGTTTTACGTGTTATAGTTGTTATAGGTGTTATAGTTGTTTTAGGTGTTATAGTTGTTTTAGGGAATTTAGTTGTTTAAGTTGTATAGGTGTTTTTGTTGTTTTAGTTGTTTTTGTTGTTTTAGATGTTTTAGTTGTTATAGTTGTTATCGTTGTTTCAGTTGTTTCAGTTGTTATAATTGTTTTAGTTGTTATAGGTGATCTAGGTGTTTCAGGTGTTTGGTTGTTTTAGTTGTTTCAGTTGTTTTAGTTGTTTTAGTTGTTGTGGTGTTATAGTTAATTTAGGTGTTTTAGTTGTTATAGTTGTTTTAGTTGTTGTAGTTGTTTTAGTTGTTTTAGTTGTTTCATTTGTTATAGTTGTTTTTTAGGTGTTGTAGTTGTTTTAGGGGTTTTAGTTGTTCAAGTTGTTTAGCTGTTTTAATTGTTTCAGTTGCTTTTGTTGTTTTAGTTGATTTAGTTGTTATAGTTGTTATAGTTGATTTAGTTGTTATAGTTGTTATAGTTGTTGTATATGTTTTAGTTGTTTTAGGTGTTATAGTTGTTATAGGTGTCATAGTTGTTTTAGGTGTTCTAGGTGTTATAGGTGTTTCAGGTGTTTTAGGTTTTTTAGGTGATTTGTGTGTTCTAGTTGTTGGAGTTGTTTTAGTTTTTTTAGATGTTTATTTTTTTCAGTTGTTTAGTTGTTTAAGTTGTTTAGTGGTTTTAGTTTTTTTAGTTGTTTCAGTTGTTTTTTGTTGTTTTAGTATTTTAGTTGTTCTAGCTGTTTTAGTTGTTTTATTGTCGTTTTAG